>WNWK01004406.1:0-141192 GCA_009830355.1 Cherax destructor | reverse complement strand
AATTACCGTCCAATAAGCCTCACGTCTATAGTAGGCAAATTATTAGAATCAATTATAGCTGATATTATCAGAAGTCACCTTGAAGAACATATTTTGATTAATGAATCTCAGCATGGGTTTACGAGAGGTCTTCCTGCCTGACAAATTTACTGACGTTTTTCAATAAAACATTTGAGGCAGTAGACAGTGATAAAGAATATGATATAGTTTACTTGGATTTCAGTAAGGCCTTCGATAGAGTACCTCACAAGAGACTCTTAAGAAAGGTGGCAGCTCATGGTATAGGAGGTAAAGTTCTAGCATGGATAGAGGCATGGCTTACCAATAGAAAGCAGAGAGTTTCCATTAATGGGGTCAAATCTGAATGGGGATTTGTCACCAGTGGCGTTCCACAAGGATCAGTTTTGGGCCCATTGTTGTTCATAATTTACATAAATGACCTTGATGAAGGAATTGCAAGTGACATGAGTAAATTTGCTGATGATACAAAAATAGGCCGTATAATTCATTCTGAGGAGGATACCAATGACCTCCAGGAGGATTTGGATAAATTAATGTCTTGGTCTGAAAAGTGGCAGATGAAGTTCAATGTGGACAAGTGTAAGGTGCTAGTCGTTGGTAATGAAAATATCCCTCGAATTTATAAACTAGGTGAAGTTGAGCTTGATCATACAGAATGTATGATATGTATGGTAAGCAGAAATCTAAAGCCAAGACAACAATGCCTAAGTGTGCGCAATAAGGCTAACAGATTACTAGGATTTATTTCAAGAAGTATAAGCAACAGAAGTCCAAAAGTTATTTTACAGCTCTATACATCACTAGTGAGACCTCATTTGGATTATGCAGCTCAGTTTTGGTCTCCTTACTACAGGATGGATATAGATTCATTGGAGAACATACAAAGAAGAATGACTAAAATGATTTACAGTATAAGAAATCTCCCGTATGAAGATAGACTTAGAGCATTGAATCTCCACTCTCTGGAGAGACGTAGAATGAGGGGAGATATCATCGAGGTGTACAAGTGGATGATGGGCATAAACAAAGGAGATATTAATAAACTACTGAGGATATCGAACCAAGTAAGAACCAGAAATAACGGATTTAAATTGGATAAATTTAGATTTAGAAAGGACATAGGCAAGTACTGGTTTTCGAACAGAGTTGTAGATGCGTGGAACAATCTTCCGAGTAGGGTGATAGAGGCTAGGACCTTGGGTGGCTTTAAAAAGAGATTGGACAAATATATGAGTGGGAGGGGCTGGGTTTGATTAGTGTCGTGAGTACAGGAGTAAATTCTTAGGTAGTGGTGGTTTTGATAAGGACTTGCCTTGTATGGGCCAGTAGGCCTTCTGCAGTGTTCCTCCATTCTTATGTTCTTATGTTCTTATGATAAAACTCATGGAGCAGGAAGAGTGACCTAGTAGCTACTAGTGAAGAGGCGGGGCCAGGAGCTGTGATTCGACCCCTCCAAAAAACAACTAGGTGAGTAAACACACTTGGGCGCGAGCCTGCGATATTCCCAGGTACTATCAAAAATAGTGCAAACCTTCGAAGGAAATTACCAACAAAGCTTATGTGCAACCATAACCACCTGGTGCATGGATGTACAAGCACGACCACCACGACCTGGTGCATGGATGTACAAGCACGACCACCACGGCCTGGTGCATGGATGTACAAGCACGACCACCACGGCCTGGTGCGTGGATGTATAGACGACCACCACGGCCTGGTGCGTGGATGTACAAGCAGACCACCACGGCCTGGTGCATGGATGTACAAGCACGACCACCACGGCCTGGTGCATGGATGTACAAGCACGACCACCACGGCCTGGTGCATGGATGTACAAGCACGACCACCACGGCCTGGTGCATAGATGTACAAGCACGACCACCACGGCCTGGTGCATGGATGTACAAGCACGACCACCACGGCCTTGTGCATGGATGTACAAGTACGACCACCACGGCCTGGTGCATGGATGTAAGACGACCACCACGGCCTGGTGCATGGACTACAAGCACGACCACCACGGCCTGGTGCATGGATGTACAAGCACAACCACCACGGCCTGGTGCGTGGATGTACAAGCACGACCACCACGGCCTGGTGCGTGGATGTACAAGCACGACCACCACGGCCTGGTGCGTGGATGTACAAGCACGACCACCACGGCCTGGTGCATGGATGTACAAGCACGACCACCACGGCCTGGTGCATGGATGTACAAGCACGACCACCACGGCCTGGTGCATGGATGTACAAGCACGACCACCACGGCCTGGTGCATAGATGTACAAGCACGACCACCACGGCCTGGTGCATGGATGTACAAGCACGACCACCACGGCCTTGTGCATGGATGTACAAGACGACCACCACGGCCTGGTGCATGGATGTACAAGCACGACCACCACGGCCTGGTGCATGGATGTACAAGCACGACCACCACGGCCTGGTGCATGGATGTACAAGCACGACCACCACGGCCTGGTGCGTGGATGTACAAGCACGACCACCACGGCCTGGTGCGTGGATGTACAAGCACGACCACCACGGCCTGGTGCATGGATGTACAAGCACGACCACCACGGCCTGGTGCATGGATGTACAAGCACGACCACCACGGCCTGGTGCATGGATGTACAAGCACGACCACCACGGCCTGGTGCATAGATGTACAAGCACGACCACCACGGCCTGGTGCATGGATGTACAAGCACGACCACCACGGCCTTGTGCATGGATGTACAAGTACGACCACCACGGCCTGGTGCATGGATGTACAAGCACGACCACCACGGCCTGGTGCATGGATGTACAAGCACGACCACCACGGCCTGGTGCATGGATGTACAAGCACGACCACCACGGCCTGGTGCGTGGATGTACAAGCACGACCACCACGGCCTTGTGCATGGATGTACAAGCACGACCACCACGGCCTGGTGCATGGATGTACAAGCACGACCACCACGGCCTGGTGCATGGATGTACAAGCACGACCACCACGGCCTGGTGCGTGGATGTACAAGCACGACCACCACGGCCTGGTGCATGGATGTACAAGCACGACCACCACGGCCTGGTGCGTGGATGTACAAGCACGACCACCACGGCCTGGTGCGTGGATGTACAAGCACGACCACCACGGCCTAGTGCATGGATGTACAAGCACGACCACCACGGCCTGGTGCGTGGATGTACAAGCACGACCACCACAGCCTGGTGCATGGATGTATAAGTACAACCACCACGACCTGGTGCATGAATGTACAAGCACGACTACCACGACCTGGTGCATGGATGTATAAGTATGACCACCACGACCTGGTGCATGGATGTACAAGCACGACCAACACGACCTGGTGCATGGATGTATAAGTACGACTACCACGACCTGGTGCATGGATGTATAAGTACGACCACCACGACCTGGTGCAGGGTTGCACAAGCACGGAAGGATTCTCTCAATCTCCGGTGAGAGGTCGTCCACAGGCAGGTCGTGCTTGAGAGGAACGACACAGGATCTGTGTCGCTCTTCCAAGTGTTTCCCCAATGTGACGCTCAGTCCTCAGTTCTTACACTGTGACGCTCAGCTCAGTCCTCAGTTCTTACAATGTGACACTCAGCTCAGTCCTCAGTTCTTACACTGTGACACTCAGCTCAGTCCTCAGTTCTTACAATGTGACACTCAGCTCAGTCCTCAGTTCTTACAATGTGACACTCAGCTCAGTCCTCAGTTCTTACACTGTGACGCTCAGCTAAGTCCTCAGTTCTTACACTGGGACGCTCAGCTCAGTCCTCAGTTCTACACTGTGACGCTCAGCTCAGTCCTCAGTTCTTATACTGTGATGCTCAGTTCAGTCCTCAGTTCTTACACTGTGACGCTCAGCTCAGTCCTCAGTTCTACACTGTGACGCTCAGCTCAGTCCTCAGTTCTTACACTGTGACGCTCAGCTCAGTCCTCAGTTCTACACTGTGACGCTCAGCTCAGTCTTCAGTTCTTACACTGTGACGCTCAGCTCAGTCCTCAGTTCTTACACTGTGACGCTCAGCTCAGTCCTCAGTTCTACACTGTGACGCTCAGCTCAGTCCTCAGTTCTACACTGTGACGCGCAGCTCAGTCCTCAGTTCTTACACTGTGACGCTCAGCTCAGTCCTCAGTTCTTACACTGTGACGCTCAGCTCAGTCCTCAGTTCTTACACTGTGACGCTCAGCTCAGTCCTCAGTTCTACACTGTGACGCTCAGTTCAGTCCTCAGTTCTTACAATGTGTCTGCTGGGTTGCTAGTCCACGCACTCTGGTCTCCGTATCTGCTGGGTCTCCAGTCCACGCACTCTGGTCTCCGTGTCTGCTGGTTATCCAGTCCACACACTCTGGTCTCCGTATCTACTGGGTCTCCAGTCCACACACTCTGGTCTCCGTGTCTGCTGGGTCTCCAGTCCACACACTCTGGTCTCCGTGTCTGCTGGGTCTCCAGTCCACACACTCTGGTCTCCGTGTCTGCTGGGTCTCCAGTCCACGCACTCTGGTCTCCGTATCTACTGGGTCTCCAGTCCACACACTCTGGTCTCCGTGTCTGCTGGGTCTCCAGTCCACACACTCTGGTCTCCGTGTCTGCTTGGTCTCCAGTCCACGCACTCTGGTCTCCTTGTCTGCTGGGTCTCCAGTCCACGCACTCTCGTCTCCGTGTCTGCTGGGTCTCCAGTCCACGCACTCTCGTCTCCGTGTCTGATGGGTCTCCAGTTCACGCACTCTGGTCTCCTTGTCTGCTGGGTCTCCAGTCCACGCACTCTGGTCTCCGTGTCTGCTGGGTCTCCAGTCCACGCACTCGTCTCCGTGTCTGCTGGGTCTCCAGTCCACCACTTTGGTCTCCGTGTCTGCTGGGTCTCCAGTCCACGCACTCTGTCTCCGTGTCTGCTGGGTCTCCAGTCCACACACTCTGGTCTCCGTGTCTGCTGGGTCTCCAGTCCACACACTTTGGTCTCCGTGTCTGCTGGGTCTCCAGTCCACGCACTCTCGTCTCCGTGTCTGTGGGTCTCCAGTCCACACACTTTGGTCTCCGTGTCTGCTGGGTCTCCAGTCCACACACTCTGGCCTCCGTGTCTGCTGGGTCTCCAGTCCACACACTCTGGCCTCCGTGTCTGCTGGGTCTCCAGTCCACGCACTCTGGTCTCCGTGTCTGCTGGGTGTCCAGTCCACGCACTCTCGTCTCCGTGTCTGCTGGGTCTCCAGTCCACGCACTCTGGTCTCCGTGTCTGCTGGGTCTCCAGTCCACGCACTCTCGTCTCCGTGTCTGCTGGGTCTCCAGTCTACACACTCTGGTCTCCGTGTCTGCTGGGTCTCCAGTCCACGCACTCTCGTCTCCGTGTCTGCTGGGTCTCCAGTCTACACACTCTGGTCTCCGTGTCTGCTGGCCAACCTCCTTCAGTAATACTGTCTCAGATCTGTCGAGTGTCAAGCTTTCTCCAGGAGAGGCTGAGAAATTTCTCGAACTGTTGGAAGATCAGTGGGTACTAGAACCTTTGGTGGTGGTGGTGGTAGTGTTAGTGGTGGTGGTGGTGGTGGTAGTGGTGGTGGTGGTAGTGGTAGTGGTGGTGGTAGTGGTAGTGGTAGTGGTAGTGATAGTGGTGGTAGTGGTAATGGTAATAGTGGTAGTGGTGGTGGTGGTAGTGGTAGTAGTGGTGGTGGTGGTGGTGTTGGTGATGGTGGTGGTGGTTGTAGTGGTGGTGGTTGTGGTGGTTGTTGTTGTGGTAGTGGTGGTTGTAGTGGTGGTGGTGTTGGTGGTGAAAGTGGTGGTGATGGTGGTAGTTATAGTGGTGGTGGTAGTGGTGGTTGTAGTGGTGGTGGTGGTTGTAGTGGTGGTGGTTGTGGTTGTTGTGGTAGTGGTTGTTGTGGTAGTGGTTGTTGTTGTTGTTGTGGTAGTGGTGGTTGTAGTGGTGGTGGTGTTGGTGGTGAAAGTGGTGGTGATGGTGATGGTGGTTATTGTGGTGGTGTAGTCAGTGGTGGTGACTGCACAAGCATTTAGCAGTCAGTGGTGGTGACTGCACAAACAACTAGCAGTCAGTGGTGGTGACTGCACAAACAACTAGCAGTCAGTGGTGGTGACTGCACAAGCAACTAGCAGTCAGTGGTGGTGACTGCACAAACAACTAGCAGTCAGTGGTGGTGACTGCACACGCAACTAGCAGTCAGTGGTGGTGACTGCACAAACAACTAGCAGTCAGTGGTGGTGACTGCACAAGCAACTAGCAGTCAGTGGTGGTGACTGCACAAGCAAATAGCAGTCAGTGGTGGTGACTGCACAAACAACTAGCAGTCAGTGGTGGTGACTGCACAAGCATCTAGCAGTCAGTAGTGGTGACTGCACAAGCAAATAGCAGTCAGTGGTGGTGACTGCACAAGCAACTAGCAGTCAGTGGGGGTGACTGCACAAGCAACTAGCAGTCAGTGGTGGTGACTGCACAATCAATTAGAAGTCAGTGGTGGTGACTGCACAAGCAACTAGCAGTCAGTGGTGGTGACTGCACAAGCAACTAGCAGTCAGTGGTGGTGACTGCACAAACAAATAGCAGTCAGTGGTGGTGACTGCACAAGCATCTAGCAGTCAATGTGGTGACTGCACAAGCAACTAGCAGTCAGTGGTGGTGACTGCACAAACAAATAGCAGTCAGTGGTGGTGACTGCACAAGCATCTAGCAGTGGTGGTGACTGCACAAGCAAATATCAGTCAGTGGTGGTGACTGTACAAGCAACTAGCAGTCAGTGGTGGTGACTGCACAAGCAACTAGCAGTCAGGGGTGGTGACTGCACAAGCATCTAGCAGTCAGTGGTGGTGACTGCACAAGCAACTAGCAGTCAGTGGTGACTGCACAAGCATCTAGCAGTCAGTAGTGGTGACTGCACAAGCATCTAGCAGTCAATGGTGGTGACTGCACAAGCATCTAGCAGTCAGTGGTGACTGCACAAGCATCTATCAGTCAGTGGTGGTGACTGCACAAGTATCTAGTAGTCAGTGGTGGTGACTGCACAAGCATCTAGCAGTCAGTGGTGGTGACTGCACAAGCAACTAGCAGTCAGTGGTGGTGACTGCACAAGCAACTAGCAGTCAGTGGTGGTGACTGCACAAGCATCTAGCAGTCAATGTGGTGACTGCACAAGCATCTAGCAGTCAGTGGTGTCTGACTGCAGGCATAACTGACATTCCACTTTTAATAGCAGTGGTGGAATGAAGTTTTGGTGTGGCCTGAATAAGGTGTTTTGTAGTGGAGGGCGAGGGGAGGTTTAGTTTAGGGGAAGGGGGAGGGTTGAGGGGGAGCCCACATCGCAACTCCTAGGTGACTGTCACACCAGTACTACACCTCAGCTCAACACTCAAGTGTCTCCATCAATGACTCACCAGCATACACACAGGACACCACTGATGTTCATACATTAAAAATTATATGATGATTAAACATGAGTAAATATAAATACTCTACTGAATTTAATGAAAATAACACGGTTAAGAAACAAGCAAAGTAACTGGGCGTGAGAGCGTCAACTATAACATTGCAACGACCACTAATGTGATAAATGTTAATTGCAAGAGGCAGGATACGGGAAGCCCATCTCATTATCCTAGCATTTTTTTTTATTTCATAGCATTGATAAATGTGAGGGAAGTTGTGGTCAGAAATATAAGTCAAAATGCTTTAAAGCCACCACCAGAACTAAGGCCTCTTTCTCTATCATGGTATATTTCTTTCCGGTGACGTTTGAGTTTAGATGAAAGGTAACATATAGGATTGTGTCAGTGGTTGACGCACAGCACCTACTGCATAATCGCTCGCTCCTATATATAAGAAGAAGGAGTTGTAGAATTTAGGGCTCTTTAAAACAGGAGGAGAGGAAAGCAAGCGCTTCAACCGAGCAAATGACACGTCACAATCAGGAGTCCAACGAAACCTAACATTGCTGCAAGTGAGCTCAGTAAGAGGAGCAGAGATCTAAGAGAAATTAGGGCAGAACCAGAGAAAATATCCAGCCATTCTAAGGAACCTCTGGACTCCTATCTCGCGGCACTGGAAAGGCTGAAATAGCACGAACGTTTGCATCAACAAGAACAACCTCACCTTGACATATGCGAAAACCGAAAACCGAGATAAATAATCTTGGCTTGTCCAAAACTATGCCTAGCCAAGTTCACAGTGAAGTTGAATTACAAACACAGGTAATAAATGGCCTGTTGACGTGGTCGTAATGGGTTTGGAGCAAAAATAAACATAGCAATAGTATTTAACTTGTATTTTCCTTCAATTATATATATTATGTACACTAGGTACAAGAGTTGAAATATAAGTGTACCACACGGTGATCAAGGCAAAGACAAAAGCCTGAGAGAGAGAGAGAGAGAACCGTGCTCAACCAGCGGCTATGCGAGTCTGGCAAGGGCTGACTGTGAGTGAAACCACGTCACCTCAGCACCTGGCAGGCCCACCTGTGATTGGTTAATGAACCAAGGTACTGATTTAACGATGAGACCCATAAAGATCGTTAAACCATTACCACCCGGTTCGCTTGTTGAGAGGCAGCCTGTATGGGAGTGTGTACATATGCCAAATAAAGTGTAACATACTCTTTGCATGCCACAAGTTGTATCGTGCCAGTCTCTCAAACAATGCTCTGGGGCGAGTCAAGTGCTGTTCCCAGTCGTCACTATAAATCACTGTTAGGTAGTTCTACTAACATCAATATAAACCACTAAGTCGTCCAGGTATGCTTCAATTCTATTCAAGTTGTAGATCAACTTGTCCATCAGGCGCTAGAATCTCGAGGGTGCATTGCATAAAACGAAGGGTGTGACGAGACAGTTGAACAGTTCATGTTGAACAGTGAAGGCAGAGATGTCTCCAGCACGCTCAGTAAGCGGGACTTGATAATATTCACGTAGGAGATCGAAACAGCTAACATACACAACTCCCGACGCACGATCAGTAAGGTCATCAATGCGTGGAAGGGGACATCTATCTTATAAGGAAACTGCATTCGCCTTACATTAATCAGTACATATCCTGAAAATGCTGTCTGGTTTGGGTACTAAAATGCAAAGCGATGCCCAAATACTTTTACTGCGTTCTGTCAACCCATGTTGTAGCAGAAAGTCTACGTCTTTCCTCAGTGCTTTGTGTTTCGTAGGACTCATCCTATAAGGAGATTGCTTAACAGGGAATGCACCCTGTAAATCTACGTCATGTTCACAAAGTATACAGAGTTTAGGAACATCGCTGAACAAACAAGGGTACTCAAGTATACTGTGTTTAATGTCACCAGCTTTATCAGCATCAAGGTTACTTAGAAAATTATCGAGTGATTGCAGTGCCACTGAATTATCTAAATGCACCTCTATACCTCAAGAGACGTCAGACATACTGCCCCGATCTTCATCTCCCCTAGAAGTACAGTAGTAGTAGGTACAGCAGGTAGAGGATTTGCGAAATAAGTCTTGAATTGATTAACGAGGTACAAGTGATTGGATTTTCTCTTCCCAAGAACGCGTACTAAATAATTTACGTCACTAAGCTTTACGACAACTTCCAGGGAATCATCATACTTGCCTTGTAGAACATGACTTGGTACTAATTTCAGAGCCATCACCTTATCACCTGCTTTAAAGGAACGAGAGAGAGTATACGTGACATGTTTCATCCTAGCCTGGACAGAACAGCAACTAGGTTTGTAGCTGCGAACTCTAGCAGTTTTCAAATGCTATTTCATTAATAAAGGTGACGTGCTCAATGATGGATTTGACTTTCCTATTCACACGTTTTTCAACACAGCGAGAAGACCACGCACTTGGTGGCCGAATATTAACTCAAAATTACTAAAACCAAGGATTTCTTGTTTACTTTCTCTCAGTGCCTCTTCTTAGTCTTCCTTTCATCTTTCCATTTTCTCTCCTCCATTGTCTTACAATTTCTCACCTCTCCCATCTGCCTTCTTTCCCTCTCTCACTTTCCTTCTTTTTCTTTTCTTTTCCCCTCCTCTCGCCTCCCCACCTTTACTGTCCCTTTTACCTCTGCTTCCTCTCTTTCTTCTCTCATCTCCCTTTTCTCCTCTCTTCTCTCACATCTCTTCCCACTTCTTCTCCCTCTCCTCTCACTTCTCCTTCTTCTCTCGGCTTTCCTCCCACTCCTCTTAAATTCTCTCCTTATTATCTCACTTTCTCTCCCTCTTTTCTTACCTATTTTTAATGTAGACGTTTCGCCATCCAGTGGCTTTATCAGTACAAATTCTAGGACATAATTTGAAGACAGCAGAACTATATACAGAAGATGAGGTAATCAGTCCCTCGGCCTTGGAGTTGGTGTGAAGAGCACCGTCGTCGTGAAGAATCTGGAGCACAGGCAAGAAGGCTGGCGCTTATATACTGTCGTCAGGTGGAAAGGGGACTGGTAGCAGACGAAGGCATTGTCACTGGTAGGCGGGATTCCCCAGTGGAAGTAGGTCACACCTGACGCCAGTATATAAGCGCCAGCCTTCTTGCCTGTGCTTGCAGGCAAGAAGGTATGTGGTCTTGTAACATTTCCCCACACTCACTCCCCCAGTTTATATTCCCTTAACTTCTTAGCTCAATTTTTTAATACCGTCTTCTCACCTCCACTTTGTCTCTCCTGTTTCCTCTTTCTCCCCATCCCTATTTTCTATACCCCGTTTCTTTCCTCTGTTTCCTCATCCCATTTCCTCTCCCATGTTTCTCCCCATCTCCCCGCCTCCACCATCGCATCGCGTGGGCGCACACAGCGCCATAATTAGAGGCATGAACAGTGCTGACTGGGGAGGATACATCACTTACGCCAAAGTTTGTGCAGCAGGTGTTGCCAACGACCCTCCCTCGCCTACAAGAGTAATAAGGGTCCGGCCGCAGAGTGGCCAACCCAGGGTGCTGCAGGAGACTTGATGCTGGTACTGTTAGTGCTGATGTGAAAGTGAAGAGCAGAGACAGAGTACTCATCTTTAAATACATACCTTCATGTGGTTGCAGAGGTCGAGTTATAGCTCCTGACCCTGCCTCTTCGCTAGTGGTTACTACGTCCACTTTCTCCTTGCTCCAAGAGCCTTATCGTACCTCTTCTTAATGCTATGTATGGATCCTGCCTCCCCTACTTAACTCTTCAGATTGTTATACTTACTAACAATTCTAAGGCAGAAGAAATATTTCCTAACATCCCTATGACTCATCTGAGTATTTAACTTACAGTTGTGTCCCCTCAAGGAAGGCTCCTTGATGCTGGTGAGGGGCTCTTGATCTAGGAAACTGGATCTGTGCGCCAGTTCCCTGAATTACTCCTGAATACCTTCCCCCCTACCTCCGCAGGCACTGTATAATCCTACGGGTTTAGCACTTCCCCTTGATGATAATAATAATTGTTGCTGTGTCTCATCTCAAACATTTTGTCCCTGTCCACCTTGTCAGTTCCTCTCAATAATTTATACATCGGTATCATGTGTTCCCTATCCCTCATGTCCTCTAGTATCGTTAGGTTGAGTTCCCTTAACCTCTCCTAGTAGAACATACTGCTTAGCTTCGGGACTAGTCTTGTTGCAAACTTTTGCATTTCCTACAATTTCTTGACGTGTTTGGCCCTGTTGTTGGTTCCATACTGGTGCTGCATACTCCAATATGGGCCTGACGTACATGGTGTACAGTGTCACGAGATATGCTTGGAATGATGCTCATCCCAAGATCCTTTTCCTTGAATGAGTTTTGCAGCCTTTGACCCCCCTAGACTACTCCATCTGTGGTCTTCTTTGCCCTTCCCCAATCTTCATGACTTTGCACTTGGTGGGATTAAACTCCAGGATCCATTTGTCGGAAAAGGGTTGCAGCCTGTCCAGATTCCTTTGTAGTCTTACCTGATCCTCGTCCGCTTGTATTCTCATTAGTTTCATATCGTCTCCAAACAGGGACACATCTGTATCTATCCCTTCCGACATATCATTCACATATTCAAGAAACAGCAGCGGACCTAGGATTGACCCTTATGGAATCCCACTCGATACATGCGCCCACTCTGATACCTCGTCACGTACCAAAACGTGATGTTTCCTTTCTGTCAGTTATTCCCTGATCCATTGCAGTACTTTCCTTGTTATTCTTGCCTGTTCCTATAGCTTTTCAATCAGTCTTCCCATCCCTCTCTCTCCTGTCTTCTGTTACCTCTTAGAACTCCAGTAGGTTTCTGACACAAGATTTCCCATTCCTGAAACCGTGCTGGTTATCGTGTATGAGCTCATTCCTTTTCAGGTTCTCTACTACTCTTCTCCTGATTATCTTCTCCATGACTTTACATACTATACATGTCAGTGACACTGGTCTGTACTTTAATACTGTCTGTCTGACTCCTTTCTTAAAAATTAGTACTATGTTTGCTGTCTTCCACACCTCAGGCAGTTGCCCAGTTTCGATAGATTTCTAGAAGATTGTTGTTAGCAGCTCACACAGTGCATCTGCTCCCACTCTCAGGACCCATGGAGAGATGTTATCTGGGCCCACCGCCTAGCAGTTTCTTCACCTCCTCTTCGGTTATGTGCAGTGTTTCCAGCACTTGCTGGTGAACCCTCCCGCCTCGGTTTGCTAGAAGCCTTTCTGTCTCCACTGTGAATACCTCCCTGAATCTTGTGCTGAGCTCTTCACATGCTTCCTAATTGGTCCCTCTGAGCTCCCCTCCTTCCTTCCTCAGCCTGATTACCTAGCCCTTGACTGTTTTGTTTTGTTCCTCCTGATGTGGCTGGATAACAACTTGGGTCAGATTTGGCTTTTGATGCTATGTCATTCTCTTATTGCCGCTGGGCCTCTCTCCTTATATCCATGCATATTCGTTTCTGGCTCTTCGGTTCAACTCCTTGTTTTCCTGAGTCCTTTACCTTCTATACTTTTTCTATGCTCTAGCACACTTGACTCTGGCCTCTCCACACCTCCGGGTAAGCCATATGCTCATTCTTGTATTCCCATTGTTTCTGTTGCTCTTTGGAACAAACTTCTCTGCCTTCCTGCACTTTGTGGTCACGTGTTCCATCATTTAATTTACTGTCTTTCTCTCTAGTTCTCTTTCTTACTTCACCTCGTGCAGGAACTGCCTCAAAACTGTGTAGTTCCCTGTTTTGAAGTTTGACTTCTCCCGTACTTCTCGTGCTGCTTCACTCTCCACTGTTTACTATGTATTCAAAACTCAGGACCACGTGATCACTAGCACTGAGGGGCCTTTCCTGTATAATATTTCATATGATGTCTGAACTGTTCAGTATCAATACTAGGTCCAACCTTGCTGGTTCATCATCCCGAATCTCTCTGGTTGTGTCCCTAACATGTTGGTACATGAAGTTTTCCAGCACCCCTCCAGCATCATAGCCCTCAAAGTCTCTGGTCCCCCACGAAGCTCCAGATTTTCCCAATCAATCTCCTTGTGTTTCAAATCCCATTTGCCCAGCCCATGTGTACCCTCTGTCTACCTATGATAGTGTGTTCACAATCGCTCTTTTTCTCGCATCATACTCTTGTCTTGGTCTCCTGATATTCAGTGGTGTGTTTTGTGTGTGTGTACTCACCTAGTTGTGATTGCAGGGGTCGATTCATAGCTCCTGGCCCCGCCTCTTCACTGATTGCTACTAGGTCCTCTCTCTCCCTGCTCCATGAGCTTTATCAAACCTAGTCTTAAAACTATGTATGGTTCCTGCCTCCACTATGTCGCTTTCTAAGCTATTCCACTTCCTGACAACTCTATGACTGAAGAAATACTTCCTAACATCCCTTTGACTCATAGGAGTCTTCAACTTCCAATTGTGACCCCTTGTTTCTGTGTCCCCTCTCTGGAACATCTTGTCTCTGTCCACCTTATCTATTCCTCGCAGTATTTTATATGTCGTTATCATGTCTTCCCTAACCCTCCTGTCCTCTAGTGTCGTCAGGCCGATTTCCCTTAACCTTTCTTCGTAGGACAATCCCCTTAGCTCTGGGACTAGTCTTGTTGCAAACCTTTGCACTTTCTCTAATTTCTTGACGTGCTTGACCAGGTGTGGGTTCCAAACTGGTGCTGCATACTCCAGTATGGGCCTGACGTATATGGTATACAGAGTCTTGAATGATTCCTTAGTGAGGTATTGGAACGCTATTCTTAGGTTTGCCAGCCGCCCGTATGCTGCAGCAGTTATCTGATTGATAACTGCTGAGTCACCCCAATATCTTTTTCTTTGAGTGAGGTTTGCAGTCTTTGGCCACCTAGACTATACTCTGTCTGCGGTCTTCTTTGCCCTTCCCCGATATTCATGACTTTACATTTGGCAGGGTTAAATTCAAGGAGCCAGTTACTGGACCAGGCTTGCAGCCTGTCCAGGTCTCTTTGTAGTCCTGCCTGATCCTCGACTGATTTGATTCTTCTCATTAACTTCACATCATCTGCAAACAGGGACACTTCTGAGTCTATCCCTTCCGTTATGTCATTCACATATACCAAAAACAGTACAGGTCCTAGGACTGACCCTTGTGGAACTCCACTCGTCACAGGTGCCCACTCTGACATCTCGTCACGTACCATGACTCGTTGTTGCCTCCCTGTCAGATATTCTCTGATCCATTGCAGTGCTTTTCCTGTTACGTGTGCCTGATCCTCTAGCTTTTGCATTAACCTCTTGTGAGGAACTGTGTCGAACGCCTTCTTGCAGTCCAAAAAAATGCAGTCTATCCACCCCTCTCTCTTGTGTCTTACTTCTGTTACCTTGTCATAAAACTCCAGTAGGTTTGTGACACAGGATTTTCCTTCCCTGAAACCGTGCTGGTTGTCGTTTATAAGCTTGTGTCTTTCTAGGTGCTCCACCACTCTCCTCCTGATGATCTTCTCCATGACTTTGCATACTATACACGTCAGTGACACAGGTCTGTAGTTTAATGCCTCGTGTCTGTCTCCTTTCTTAAAAATTGGGACTACATTTGCCATCTTCCACGCCTCAGGTAGTTGCCCAGTTTCAATGGATGTACTCACCTAGTTGTACTCACATAGTTGTGATTGCAGGGGTCGATTCATAGCTCCTGGCCCCGCCTCTTCACTGGTCGCTACTAGGTCACTCTTCCTGCTCCATGAGCTTTATCATACCTTTTCTTAAAGCTATGTATGGATCCTGCCTCCACTACATCACTTCCCAGACTATTCCACTTCCTGACAACTCTGTCACTGAAGAAATACTTCCTAACATCCCTGTGATTCATCTGAGTCTTCAACTTCCAACTGTGACCCCTTGTTGCTGTGTCCCCTCTCTGGAAGATCCTGTCTCTGTCCAGCTTGTCGTTTCCTCTCAGTATTTTATATGTCGTTATCATATCCTCCCTATCTCTCCTGTCTTCCAGCGTCGTCAGGTTGATTTCCCTTAACCTCTCCTCGTAGGACATGCCCCTTAGCTCCGGGACTAGTCTTGTTCCAAACCTTTGCACTTTCTCAAGTTTCTTTACTTGCTTGGCTAGGTGTGAGTTTCAAACTGGTGCTGCATACTCCAGTATGGGCCTAACGTACACAGTGTACAGGGTCCTGAACGATTCCTTATTAAGATGTCGGAATGCTGTTCTTAGGTTTGCTAGGCGCCCGTATGCTGCAGCAGTTATTTGGTTGATGTGCGCCTCAGGAGATGTGTGTGTGTTTGTGTGTTGTGTTGTGTGTGTATGTGTGTGTGTTTGTGGTCATAGTTACAGTTTGTCAAATACTCTTGTCGATAGATACGACTTTTTTGTGTGTGTTTTTAGTTTCCTTTTTAACAAAGCTTTTGTTGATAGAGACTTGATTTTTGTATGCATGTATGTGAATGTACTCTCCTAACTGTAGTTATAGGGTTCGAATCTCTTGTGGCTGGCCTCCCTCCATGTTGGAGGCTACTGGGTGCACTCCTGGCTGCGTGAGCCCTGTCATACCTATTATTAATGCTGTGTATGGATTCTGCCTTTACCACTTCGCTGACTTGGTCGCTCCACTTCCTGTGTATGTATCCGCCAATATGTATGTACTCAACTAGATGTGGTTGCAGGGGTCGATTCACAGCTCCTAGTGGCTACTAGGTCCACTCTCTCCAGGCTAGAAGAGCCTTATCGCACCTCTTCTTAAAGCTATGTATGGATCCTGCCTCCACTACTTCACTCTCCAAATTGTTCCAGTTCCAGTGAACAGGAACATTCTGTTCCTGTTCACCTTGTCAATTCCTCTCAGTATTTTAATCGTTATCATGTCCTCCCTATTCTTACTGTCCTTCCGTGTGGTCAGGTTGAGTTGCCTTAACCTCTCCTCATAGAACATACCCCTTAGCTCCGGAACTAGTCTTGGCGTGCTTGAGCAGGTATCGGTTCCATACAGGTGCTGCGTACTCCAAAATAACACTGAAGTCTACAGTGTCGTGAATGACGCCTTACTTAGATTTCCCTAAGATCCTTTTCCTTGATTGAGGTTTGCAGTCTTTAATCCCTGAGCTTGTACTTCGTCTGCGGTCTTCTTTGCCTTCCTCAGGCTTCGTAACTTTGCACTTGGTGGGGTTGAACTTCAGGAGCCATTTGTTGGACTAGGCATTCTGCCTGTGTGTGTACTCACCTATTTGTGGTTACAGGGGACTCGACCCCTGTGTGTGCGGGTAGTAGTAGTACTTGTAGTTCCTTGTTATCATATGTATTTGTCGATAGACACTTAACAAGTTGTATGTGTTTGTGAGTGTATACTCACCTATTTATGGTTGCAGGGGTCGATTCTCAGTTCCTGGCTCCGCCTCTTTGCTGGTCGCAACTAGGTTCACTCTCTCTCTGCTCCAATAACTTTATCATACCTCTTTTTAAAGCTGTGTGTGTTTTACTTCATGAGTTAACGCACAGGTTTACCGATAATACTAAGTTATATTCTGCTGCTGATGGTGCAAACCTTGAGTCACAAACTTTGTTTGCTCTGAAAGTTGTTCTCTCATTCAAAGAGATAAGTTTTACCAGGAATGATGGTGAGGCCTGCCAGGCGGTGCTGATGCTTTCAATATTACATTATCCAAAGAGTTGTACAAGCTGACGAATTTTTACATATTCCTAACAGGGAAATTAGAACAAATATGAATAATATGGATAAAAAATAAACTAAACCATCACTTGGGTAAAAAGAGAGACATTTACAGGCGAATCAAAAGAAGGGAGGGGTCGCCCTGTTGACCAATATATTTAACTTAATGGGAAACTGAAGAAAAATGAATAAGGAAAACCAAAAGAGTAAATTAAATTAAGATTGCGAAAGAGTAAAAAAATAACTTGTAGGGTCAGGAAAAAATAGGCATATTTAAATGTAATTCAGTTCAGGTTACTCGTCGTTATCAAGAAATTAGTACAGTGTTAACCCAGTGTAAAGCAGGGGTATGACGGGAACAATAAGAGAACACTGTATCAACATCCGTGGCCCCAGATTATTCAACATCTTACCAGAAGATATGAGTAACACTGCTGGAACAAGTGTAGAAGCCTTCAAGAGGAAACTGGACAAATATTTTAGTCTAGTAAAACACATGTGCAACAGATGAGTATCTTTATTTTCGAAAAGTTTCAACTACTGAGTTTGTTTCTTCTGTGGAATACAGCGGTGTAAAATATGGAAACAGCAGAAGTGAATGATGTGATCAGTCCATCAATCTTTAAAAGTAGGGTTTAAGGTGATCAGTTCCTCAGAGTAGTAAAGAGTTCTTCTCTATATTTTGGAACACTGTGAATGTGACTCTCTGAGTCTCATGTAAGGAGAGAGAGAAGTGGGAAGGACGAAGAATAGCGCCGGAGAAGAGTGTCTTCAGTATAGAAACAAAGACAGGACTTAACCCGCAGCCAAGCACTTGACGGTGATGGGCAACAGCCTTCAGGCTGGACACAACAGCAAGACGCAGAAGTTCATGAGCTCAGTTTACTGTCTTTTTTTAAATAACTCATTCTTCAGATTTTTAAACACTTCTTGTGTAAGGTACGCAAGTTGCACGTAACTGTCGAAGTCTTTAATGAATTGTTTCAGACCAGTAGTCGTAGTATGCAGGTATTTGGGGCATTTGAAAGTTCCATTGTAGAGTCGAGGGTGGAGTTCTTGCTTGAGGGTGTAGTGAAGAATCGTATATTTTTTTCCAGGTGAGGCCGGGTGTGTGGATTGTGATTGCATTTGATTCTACAGAGGTGTATGAGGCGATTTTCAGGCAGTGCTGTGGTAGTTATGGAGGCGGAGGCGAGCAAGGCAGGTGGATTGCGGAGGCAAGCAAGGCAGGTGGATTGGCTTGGGTTTCTTAGTAGGATGCAGCTGGCAGTTCTGGGGTAGCTTGGAGGAACTGTTGGAACGGTGATGCCTCCAATAATGTGAAGAATTTTTAGTATGTCTGTGGATGGTGCAGTATCAGGAAACTCGAAGCTAAGCAGCTCACTGAGGCTAAATAGTTCGTTGCAGGTAGAGTTGAAGGTTCCAAGTGAAGTAGAGTTTTGTAAGTAGGCATAGATCATGCAGTACATGATCCTAATGAAAGCGTTGTCTTGGATTGTTGAAAGAGTATTGAGTCCCGAGGCGTCGATATATATATATATATATATATATATATATATATATATATATATATATATATATATATATATATATATATATATGATGGGTCCACCTCTGGTGTGAATTGTGGGTCCCATAGCCTCGGAGAAGTGGATAAAAGGCTTCAAGGAAGAATATTTAGATGTCTTTCTGAAGCCATTTGAATATTCCACTTCCCTACCACCCCATCTTTTATTAAATATATATAAAATTTATTTCAAGATACAATACATTGTCAAAATACATTAACAAGGATACAATAGTGAGTAAAACAACATAGATGACGACTCAGAGCTACATGTCAAATACTTCGTCCAGCTCCCGGTAGTGGGCCGCGTGCACAGAATACTGCAGGCATTTCCCTCTGGATCGCAACACTGAGTCTCTGAAAGAGGAAGCTGGTCGCCCTGTGGTCCTTGGTTTCTATGATGAGTTTTCAACCCAGCTCCTTGAGAAACTTTAGAGCACACTTGCCCCATGCTCCATGGGTCTCCGACCCTATTGGGATGAAGTTATAGCAAGAGGGAAGGTCTTCATATTTGCGGGTCTTCTGGGTCTCCCTGTGGCTGGCAGCTCCACCCCTTCGGCTAAGGAGTGTGGCAGGTAGGTGTCTGCCAATGTGGCAGCACAGGTGTAGTCCCAAGCAATCTGCTTACCATCCTTCCAGGGTAGCATGGTGGCTCCATCAGGACGCTTTTGACTTCCATCAGACCTCTGCACTTGGGGTTCCGTTGAGCTGGGCAACGGGCTGTGGCGAGGCTTCTCTTATGATGTCATTGACCTCCTCATGTCTAGCATACTTCCCTTCTGATGTGTGACACACTAGACCATGAAGTCCGAATTGATCAGCCGTCGCCCTGCCGCAAATACACCTATGTTCGGTGAGTATGGGGGCGGCTAGGCGAAGAGCAACACCAATCCGAATGGCCTGTGGGTCGAGTCGAGTCCCCAGAGAGGAATTGGGAACAGCTAGAAGGAAATCTCCTGAGTGTGGTGCCTTCACCGCTAGGAGACGAGCTTTGTCCTTTCCTGAAGCGTTGGTGAGCATTGTGTTGGCAATTTTTCCATGATCGGTTTGTCCCAGTGGGACTGTTTGTGCTCTTTGGGAGGAGCTGGTCTACTGGAGGAGTCTGCCAGGATGTCCCACTGCACTGCTGTTTCAATGAACTTGGGGTCTTGAGCTCCCACCACACCTCTCAAACGTTCAGGGACAATCCTCTTGACTAATCCACAGGAGGCCAAACACGATGACAGAAATGCAGGTAACGCTACCTGCCTTGCTTTGCGCACCCTATACCTCCCAGTCGCACTGGGAGGGTTGCCTGCTCCCATTGCTGATCCTCTAGTGACAGATTTAGTGCCTTCTTGAAGGTTGATCTCAGGTGTGCGTCATACTCGTCAAGTGTTGGGTTTTCAAAAGAGGGTGCACACCTCAAGAAGTAAGTGAGTCTTGGCATAGTAAGACACCTTGTGAGGAGATACAGGGCATCATGGGCATCAAGATCACTTATTCTCTCCTCCATTCTTTTCAGGTCATTCACTTTGTCCTTGAGGACAGTGTCGATGGCGTGGTGACCCAGCGGTGCTCCCAGGAGGGTACTGTTGGATGGAGTGATAGTAGTGACTTCTGGGAGGATTGTTTGCACCGCATTGATTATTTCCTGGTTTGTTATGATAATTTCACACTTTGAGGGATTAAGGATGAGTCCTAAGGCTTCTCCCTGTGTCTTCACCCGTTGTAGGTCCTCTAACAGGGACTCCCCAGTACCTGCCAGAGTGCCATCATCCAGGTACCAGATGTTGAGCTCGCTGCGTAGGCTGGAAGTGAGTTCTCTTACTGCCAAACAGAAGAGAAGTGGAGCGAGTGGATCACCCTGCTGAACACCCTCAGATGAGGGAATTTCATGTTCCCCAAACAAAAGAGTATATATATATATATTAATGAAACGACGAAACAAGTGGTATTGAAACATTTACCAAACTGCGGCCAGCCGAAATTGGAACCTGCGACACATTCTCCCGCCTCAAGAGACAGAACAACGTTCATATTGCCTTAACCACTTAACCAGCGATCCTTCAAAGATCACGCACCCAACAGAGCTAGGTGTTGTTAGTGATCCGAGGACACTCGTGGTAGTGGTAAGCTCAAGGTTAACTTCAACAGCCTCCCCACGTGCCGAATAGGTAAAACTTGCGATTTTGGCTTAAATACTAACGCTCTTTTTGCCGAATAAGGCAAGAGAAAATTTGTGTATGCAATAATTTCGTGAAAATCATTTTGGACCTAACGACAAATATATATTTCATTGTGTTTGTTTATTATTAAATTATTGTAAGCTTATCTAAAATATACTTAGTTGGATTAGGCTAAATGAAATTGCGTTTGTTATAATAAGGTTAGGTAAGTTTTCTAAGGTTCTTTTGGTACAAAATTAACATAAAAGAAAAAAAAATCTTTTGAAAGGACTTAATTTTAAATGAGTTAACATAAGAACATAAGAAAGAAGGAACACTGCAGCAGGCCTACTGGCCCATGCGAGGCAAGTCCAATTCTCCCACCGGCTTAAACCAATACCCTAACCTAGTCAGGTCAGGTCACATTCACTTAACGAAGGAGCACGGCATCTGACCTAGTAGCACAAGCTAGTCATGTCCAACTCACACCCACTCATGTATTTATCTAACCTATTTTTAAAACTACACAACGTCCCAGCCCCTATGACGGTACTCGGGAGTTTGTTCCACTCATCCACCACTCTATTACCAAACCAGTGCTTTCCTATATCCTTCCTGAATCTGCTTTTTTCCAACTTAAACCATTGCTGCGAGTCCTATCTAGGCAATATATTTTTAGCACGCTATTTACATCCCCTTATTAATTCCTATTTTCCATTTATACACGTCAATCATATCCTTCCCTAATTCTACACCTTTCTAGAGAGTGCAGATTCTGTCCTCATAGGGAAGATTTCTGATACATGGGATCAACTTTGTCATCCTCCTTTGTACGTTTTACAGAGTATTTATATCCATTCTGTAATACGGTGACCAGAACTGTGCAGCATAATCTAAATGAGGCCTAACCAAAGATATATAGAGTTGAAGAACAACCTGAGGACTTCTATTATTTATACTTCTTGATATGAAGCCAAGGATTCTGTTCGCTTTATTGCGAACACTTATGTACTGTTGTCTTGGTTTCAGATTACTGCTAACCAGAACTCCTAAATCCTTCTCGCAATCACAAGTAATGAGATCTACATTATTTAGTTTATATGGTATGGTTATTGTCCTGTCCAACATTTAGAACTTTGCATCAATCTATTCAAATCATCCTGGAGTGCTCTAATGTCCTCATTAGAATGAATTGGACGGCCTATTTTAGTGTCATCAGAAAATTTGTTTATGTTGCTATTTATTCCCTCATCTATGTCGTTTATGTAAATTGTGAACAACAAGGGGCCCAACACTGACCCCTGTGGAACACCGCTTGTGACGTGCCCCCATTCTGATTTCTCCCCATTTATGCAAACTGCTGCCTATTTGTCAACTTTGCCTCTACCCAGGAAAAAAATTCTCCTCCTATTCCTCAATAGCCTCTGATGTGGAACTCTATCGAAAGCCTTACTGAAGTCCATATACACAATATCATATGCACTACCATGATCTACCTCCTCAAATACCTTAGTGAAAAAAGTTAGTAAAATCGTGCTGAGATTCATTAATCAATTTATGCCTTTCAAGATGGCTACGAATTGCCTCTGCAATTATTGATTCCATAAATTTTCCCACTATGAAGGTAAGGCTTATTGGTCTATAGTTCGAATCTAAGGACCTGTCACCTGCCTTGTAAATAGGTATTACAGTTGCCATTTTCCACTTGTCTGGCACTATGCCAGTTTGTAGTGATATATTGAAAAGAATAGCCAAAGATTTGCTAAGTTCCTCTTTACATTCCTAAAAAACCCTTGGATTTCATATGTAATAAAGCTCGGCTGGATATTTCATTTACTTTCACTCCAACGTGTATCTGCGGTCCTGGTGTAGTGGTATTTACTCTGCACTCCAGTGGGTTGTCTTGCGTCCAGGTCTGTCTACCTGCCCACGCTCTTCCTTACCTGTCACCTGTTATTTGGTCCTGTCTTGGGTGATGAATTTATCTTCATATAATGTTGGTTCCTGTCACTCAGTTTGTGTTGAATGGAGTGAAGATTACAGTGATAGTGTTCCATGTTTAATTTAACAGTAAATCCTTGGTGTAATGACAGGTGTTTTTAAGATAATGTGTTAATCATTGCTCATAATCAGTTTGTATAGTCGAGTTGAGATACATATATTAAACCACCTAGGAGTTGTTGATCAACCCCCTCAGCGTACCTAGGAGGTGTTGATCAACCCCCTCAGCGTACCTAGGAGGTGTTGATCAACACCCTCAGCATACCTAGGAGGTGTTGATCAACACCCTCATCGTACCTAGGAGGTGTTGATCAACACCCTCAGCGTACCTAGGAGGTGTTGATCAACACCCTCATCGTACCTAGGAGGTGTAGATCAACACCCTCAGCGTACCTAGGAGGTGTTGATCAACACCCTCAGCGTACCTAGGAGGTGTTGATCAACACCCTCATCGTACCTAGGAGGTGTTGATCAACACCCTCAGCGTACCTAGGAGGTGTTGATCAACACCCTCAGCGTATCTAGGAGGTGTTGATCAACACCCTCAGCATACCTAGGAGGTGTTGATCAACACCCTCAGCATACCTAGGAGGTGTTGATCAACACCCTCAGCATACCTAGGAGGTTTAGATCAACACGCTCAGCGTTCCTAGGAGGTGTAGATCAACACCCTTACAAAGTCCAGAGGCTGTAAATCACCACTTATGCGATACACGAGTGGAACTGTGCTCAGTCACACACTCAAAACATGAGACAAATCAGATAAAAACCAGTTTCCTGTCGAGTTTCAGACTTATTTTGAATAACACGTCTCAGGAGTCAGCCACACAATTTCATTTAGCTTTTGAAATTGGCACTTGTAAATCCCAATAAAAATGAGAAACTTTCTTTAAGAAAGATGCACCAACTGCATACTTGAAGCCGATATACCAAAACATTCCTAAGTTATTACTCAGTAATTAAAATCTCAGACGAATAATAATGATAACTAACTTTAGGGCAAATTCCATTATGACAGTTTGAAACTGATCAGAAAAGACATTTTCCAGTTATCGAAATGAAACATAATCCTGATTATTATAATTGTGGAATAAAACTGACAAATTCTGAAAAAAATCTATTAAAAAAAATGACGTTCCATCTTGGGGTTAGAGTTTAAATTCGTTTAAAAGAGGCATTTGTAGGTTATCGCGTGGAAAATAAATCACGTAATATTGTAAATAAAATTTACGTAGGACACTTGTTCATTCCAAAAACAGACAGGTAAGGAAGAAACAGAAAAGGAAAGAAACAGACAGCAAAGAAAAAAGTAAACAAGAAAGAAAGTAAACAAGAAAGAAAGTAACGGTCATTGACAGAGACAGGTGAAAAAAAGACAGGAAAGAGAGGCTAGGAAAGGAACAAGAAGACAAACAGGTAAGTATGAATCAGAGAGGCAAGAAACAGGCCGGCCGTATAGAGACAGGTAAGAAGCAGACAGGCCGTATAGAGAGACAGGCAAGAAACAGACAGGCCGTATTAAGAGACAGGCAAGAAACAGGCCGGCAAGGAAAGACATGGGGAGGCAAGAAAGAAACGACAGACAAGGAAAGACGCGAACAGGAATGAAACAGAGAAGGAAAACAGAGAGGCAAGGACACTGACAGATTTTACAGATGTATTATGGTCAACAAAATGAAAGTGATTGCTTCAGGTTGGGGAAAGAAAATATATTAAAAATGTCCAAAAATGTTTTTTATGTTTGCATGGAATCTGCGAGAGCATTAACAACGTAAGATCTTAAGTCAATCCCGTGGGCATCAAGCTAACTCAAAGGTCGCATGAGCAGACGGAAGGTCGGAAAGACGGGTGGACGGACGGACAGAAGAATGGACGGACGGACAGACAGATGAATTGAGAGATGTGAAACAATATACTTTTCTCCTTATGATAATACTTACAAATATGATATTAAACATATTCTCGCGTTCTTAAAAAACAGCAACACCGAATATGGAGACTCAGCTGGTGAGATTCGTGTGTATACATCGAAGGCTTTAACTAAAAGGACGTGGGATCGCTCGAGGAAATGCCTTTGAACTACCTCGTTGATCACCCCAGGAATGCTGGAGGCGCTCATTATAAGCAAGAAAGCACAGGAGTAGAGAAGTATTTCAGAAGGCATACTGGTCATGCTAGGCAACCCTCCCTCACAGCCAACCCATCCCACTCATGCAACTATCCAACCTATTTTTTAAAGTTATTCGAAGTACTCATTCCTATGTTACCACTTGGTAGTTTGTTATACTCATCCAATAGCAAAACCAGCGCTCTCCAATATCTTTTCCAAATCTTAATTTATCTAACTTGAATCCCTTGTCATGAATCTTGTCTTGGGTAGATATTTTCAGGACTTTATTTATATTACCTTTATTAGGGATCACATATCTTTGTTATGCTCTTCTTCCCCCTCCAAGGTTTTCGTTTATATACTTCAGAACGCCTCATCTAATAGGTTTCAAATATTCAATGTTCGTGTACTGTGACTAAGGAAAGGTTCACTCAGTTATTGGTTATATGGTTTCTGTGCTCTTGAGAAACCATCTTCCGATCAGCTTCAAACGTTCAACACTGATGTATCTTATTTAGATGAA
Organism: Cherax destructor; assembly: GCA_009830355.1. Classification (NCBI taxonomy): domain Eukaryota; kingdom Metazoa; phylum Arthropoda; class Malacostraca; order Decapoda; family Parastacidae; genus Cherax; species Cherax destructor. The sequence goes on along the minus strand of WNWK01004406.1, from coordinate 115,783 downwards.
AGTTGGCATTGTTAATGGAGTGTGGAGGAACATACCTGCCAATTGTAAATGGTGTAGTAGTATTTTACGTAATATATCTTAACTGTGCCTCATTTAAATGTCTTCTAACTCTTGGAGATGTAGATCAGCACGCTCAGGATGCCTTGCAGGGGTGAGCTTGGAAGATAGGATAAAGTAAGAATTGATTTTGTGAAGGAGTCTCACTAGCAGGAGAGAAAGACGCAGGGCTTTTAACTCCGCTGCTGGGCGTTTAGGAGCTCATATATTTACTATCAATTACAGCACCATGGAAACTCGATACCAGGGCAAATGGAATGTCAGCATGATGGCGGATTACTGCTGGTCATTGAAACGTAATGGTCTCGATGCACAGCACAAGCAAAATTCAAAGCAATCCTCCTTCCTTTGATTCAATATATAGGCTAACCATTAGGAGCATATTTTTGTTAATAAAATCATTTGATTTTATTCATGTTGATTTGGAATTCATATGTTCTTAAAACAAACAGAATGTGCTTTTCCATGATTATTTGCGTAATTTTAATAAAGTAACAATTTATTAAAAATTCATATTTTTTATCATTAATTTGTATTTTATTCAAAATCCTTACGTGATAGAGCAAAATGGTTTAGATATTTACAATCAGCAGCCCAAGAATATGTAAGATCGCAACCATGAATAAAAATAAAAATTAAAAATATTCCAAATGCAGACCAGTGTAATAGGTCCAACTTATGTGAGTGTGGGAGGAGTGTTTGGGTATCGAAGGAAGGGGAGAGGGTCATTGTAGTGACATAGTGTCCCAAATAATCCCACGTAGCTCCGAAGTACAACTAACATCAGTAAGTGTAAGTTTTTTGTTGTACCTGCTCCATATTATGTGCGTGTAATAATACAGGTCTGTAAATGTGAACTTCATACATATAATTTTTCAGAGTCGTATTCACTAAGGTGGGATGGGAAATATATTTTAGAGGAGACCTAGTAAGTTAAAACAAGGCTCTTTCTGCCGTGTTAATCTTCCAAGGAAGAAACTTGACTCGTCTAGAGAGAATGTTGATGAATGTTACCAAGAGAGTAATGAGGCCCTCAGAGTCTGTGCCTTATCAGGCCAGTCTCTCACCGCCAGTGACACTCGTGCTGAGCGTCTATTGGTTAACCTAGGCCACTTTAATGATAGCTGTATCGTGTACGATTTTTATTTGATTATTAATGATTCAATATTTTTTATTATTATATTAAATTAACTTTACCTAGCCTAATTGACCAAATCTCACCTAACCAAACTTAATTTAACGAAATCTAACCTATCCTACGCAAACCCTGTCTAACCAGACCTAGATTAACTAATCCTAGCTTAACCTAACTTAGCCAAACCAAACCTAGCCTAACGAAACCTAAGTAATAAAACCTAACCTCATCTAACCATACGTAAAAAAAACAAGAGCAGATCTTTAAGAACATTTGACGCTGGTTACATTGTAAGAATATTAAAGTAATAAAATGAGGATAGGTTGTATACTTGTAGGTGAAAATTAGACACATGTGCAACATCTGGGTATCTTTATTGTAGACGTTTCGCCATCCAGTGGCTTTATCAATACAGATTCTAGGACAAAACTTGAAGAGAGGAGAACTATATACAAAAGATGAGGTAATCAGTCCCCCGGCCTTGGAGTTGGTGTTAACAGCACCTACGGTCCTGATTTTCGTTCTGCCTATTATAATGGACTTAGGGAACACCTGTCTAATCTCGATTGGGGTAATCTAGCTAATAATTTTATTGATGATGACCATTCTTACGATTACGAAGGTATCTGCGTTTATGATTTTTTTCTTAATAATGTACAGCGTGCTCAGAGTATATATATTCTCCAAAGAGATATTAGGTCAAATAATAACGACCCCAAATGGGTTAACAGAAGGCTAAAGCATTTACTAGGAGAGAAAAGGGGAATTTACAGACCAATATGTTCAGTTTAAAAGAGAAGTAAAAAAAGGGGATTAGAAAAGCTAAACGTGACTATGAAATTAGAGTTGCTAATGAATCAAAGACTAATCCAAAAGGGTTCTTTCAAGTGTACAGGACGAAGGTGAGGAAAAAAGTAGGACCTCTGAAAATTGGGAATGGACAGCTGACGGATAACGAACTGGAAATGTGTTCCCTATTTAATGATTACCTTTTTGTCAGTCTTTGCACAAGAAGACGTTAATGAGATTCCAGAAACTAACAATTATTCAGTTCCTGAAGAATTCAAATTAATGAATATTACTGTCACGAGGGACATGGTTATCAAACAGATAGATAAACTGAAAAAAAAAAGTCCCCGGGACCCGACGAGTTGTTTTCCAGGGTACTTAAAGAATGCAAGATGGAACTTAGTCAGCCATTAACGAGTGTGTTTAATGCATCCATCCTAACTGGTGTTGTGCCAGAGATGTGGAAGATAGCTAATGTGGTTTCAATATTCAAATCAGTGGATAAGTCAATTTTATCAAATTACCGTCCAATCAGCCTGACGTCTATAGTAGGCAAATTATTATAATCAATTATAGCTGATATTATTAGAAGTCATCTTGAAGAACATAATTTGATTAATGAATCTCAACATGGGTTTCTCGAGAGGTCGTTCCTGCCTGACAAATTTATTGACGTTCTTCAATAAAACATTTGAGGCAGTAGACAATGATAAAGAATATTATATTGTTTATTTGGATTTCAGTAAAGCCTTCGATAGAGTACTTCACAAGAGACTCTCAAGAAAAGTGGCAGCTCATGGTATAGGAGGAAAAGTTCTAGCATGGATAGAGGCATGGCTTACCAATAGAAAGCAGAGAGTTTCCATTAATGGGGTCAAATCTGAATGGGGATTAGTCACTAGCGGCGTTCCACAGGGATCAGTTTTAGGCCCATTGTTGTTCATAATTTACATTAATGACCTTGATGAAGGAATTACAAGTGACATAAGCAAATTTGCTGATGATACAAAAATAGGCCGTATGATTCATTCTGAGGAGGATACCAGTGAACTCCAGGAGGATTTGGACAAATTAATGTCTTGGTCTGAAAAATGGCAGATGAAGTTCAATGTGGACAAGTGTAAAGTACCTTAGTTCCACTACTACTACTACTACTGCCTCTACCCACACGAAACTCCACCTGACTCCTGCCACTATATATATAAGCGTTTTCTTATTTTTTTCTGTATTAGGACTTACGAAGCCACTCTTAGCGAAACGTTTCATTTAATAAATGTCCTGAACTGTACATAAGTGTCTTTTTCCGGTTCTATAATCCTTGAGAATCATTCCTTTGTATGGACTGATGAAGCCACTGTGTGGCGAAACGTTTCCTCATTAAAGCTACCCAAGTGTTAAGTGTTGCATATGTGTCTAATTTAACAACATGTCTGTTCTCTGAACCATTCATCTACATTCCTGTTAGAATTCTCAGACAAAGTCTGGACATTCTAAATGCAAGATACAGAGAGACAATACATGACAGCTGCAACACAGCACCTGCAATATTCTGCTTCAACATATAATCTCGTACAATATTACAACACTATTAACAGCAAGCATATGCAAAACAAATTTCAAACAAATTCTGTTGCAACTCAATCAATGCAATATTGCTCTGCAGCACTTCACGCAACATCTGCAACACGACCAGCTCCCTGACTCTAGTTTCAAACCTTTACATTTTTGTATTTTAATCAACCGGAGAATAAAATTCCTAATTAGTGGAAATAAAATTAGCCTCACAGAGAACTTCACACAAACATCACACACAAATTTCCCCTTTTGTGGTGTACAAAATATTCCGCTTTTTTATCAAAATTACAATTGTTATATTTTGTATTTAGCGCATATGAGAGACAGGTAATAAAATCAGAAAGAGAAAAATGTATTATGTGAGCAAGATTAAAAGAAAAAAATGTGACTAAGTATTAAGAGCACATTTAGAAAAAATAATTTCTTTTTTTCCTCTCTATCATCTTTTTCCAACCATTCCCGTCCCTCTTCTACGCTAAGTTCCACATTGCCCTCTACACTTCCACTTAACATAACACGTGCGTGAGTGTGTGTCGGTGAAAGGGGTGTGTGTGTGTGTCTGCGTGAGTGCATTTGTTCTCTCTTTTCTATATTCACGTATCTATGGATGCAGAGTCTCAGCTCCTGGCCCCCGCCTCTTAGCCTTATACGACTGGTTTCACAAATTTTCTGTTTCACAAGAATTCTTATATTTGCTTACACTGGTATATGCTTACACTGCCACGCCATCTCAGTCAATTCACTTCCTGACTACCCTGAGGCTCTGGAGGTTCTTCCTAACATCTTTGAGACTCGTATGTTTTTTTTTAATTTCCAGTTGTGTCACTTTGTTCGTAAACCTCGCGTCTCTGTCCCTGTCTGCCATATCAAGTACCCCGAGTGTCGTGTACGTTGGTTTCACGTATCTCCCGGTTCTTCATTTGTATAAAATTTATTACGGATCCTTCGAAATGGATAGTTATAATGGTTTTCGGATTCTTTCGCGCAGTACCTGAACAACACATCCTTTTATCGATTTCAAACTTTCAGCGTCTGGGTTATTATAATTAATATATTCACAAAAATGCATTCAATCGGTACGAGTCAAAAAGCGCAAAATGGTTGAAGGAAACTATCGGCTAAAGGAAGTAGTACAACAGATAAATTTACAAGCTAACAAGAACAGCTAAAGTTAGCGTAAGAAATTTGTTTCGCTCAAAAAGTCTTAGAGCGAGTGTGTACAGAAAATAAGGCTTTCTGAACAAAGAGCAGATAACGTTAGAGCGCCCAAGCCCTGAAAAACAGATCGAAAATGAATCTTAGGCTCTCTTTAGTAAATGGAACAATTAAGCAAAAGGTATTTTACTGTTAACAAAACCTAAGCAGTTGTACAGACAGGTGTCTCATAGGCCATATTAATAAATCTGAGATAAGACAGATAAAGCCACGCCGTATCGTATGTCTTTTCTAAGTTAAAAAAAAGACTGCTACAACAAACTGACTTTCAGCAAACGCATTTCGAATGTACATATCGAGCCGAATTAAAGAATCAATAGTGGAGCGGCCCCTACTGTATCCGAACTGATGTGGGGATATACAGTTGTGTGTCTCCAGGTATCACACGAGTCTCATGTTATCCACTTGTTCCATTAATTTATAAACGGATTTGGTGAGATGGTGGCAGGAAAACCGGCCTGACGTTCTCAAAATGAAGGAATCTAAGCAAACTTTCACTGTATGAGTTCCATTCCTGTAGACGAAACAGGATTGAAGAAAGTTAATACCGAAATAGGTCTAATGTGCAGGAGTTTAACATGTACATCATCAGGCCCAGTTACCGTAGGCTGACACTTTAGTAAGGCCAATGTAAATGGAACATCATATAGCTCATCGACGTAAGTGATAAAGTTAAAGTGAGTTAATTCCCGAAAAGTTTTAGACCTAAGGAAATCAGAAAAAGGTGAGGTCCACGGAAAACCTGACGATCTATTGCGATTGCAACTTCAACTAAATCCGTACATTCCACACCAGCATTGCCAAGGACTGGACATGTTGCAGGCGAGTACTCGCTCCCTAATTTGCGTATCTTTTTCCATACTTCACTCATAAGAGTGTTTACACTTTAACTAGAAACGTAAGAACGCTAACAAGAGCCTATACTTGGGTGCTTGTTTGACACGCCGGGCATGTGCTTGTGCTTACTAGATCTACATAGGCTCCACTCGGCCGTTTTAGTTGCATGGCCTTAGCACAAACTGGTGACCACCATGACAAACACTTAATAAAATGTTTACCTTAGGTTCGCAGGATAGCGACTCCAGCAGCTGAAAGAAAAGATGTAACAAAGAAATGGGCCAATCGATCAGTGGAGGTTTCCGTGATAAGAAGAAAGAGAAGACTTGCAAAGCGTGTTCAGTTTGCACGTTCAACCTGCCACCAAGAACAACGATGAGGACGAGTGTAGGAATGAGAAACAAAAATAATGGGAAAGTGGTCGATATCATGATCATTTACTACTGCCCAAAATCTAACACCACAGACGCTGAGCAAACTGAGAGATCAATATATGAAAGAGTATGTATTCAAGGGTGTGCATGGGTAGAAGTCCCAGTATTTAGGACACATGAAAGCACAGGGGTAAGAAAAGTTTTCAAATGATTTTTACGAGTCACAATGGGATCCATCCCAAAGAAAATAAGGACATTTAAAATCTCCTAAAAGATTAATCGTTTCAGGTAAATATGAAACTAGGCATTGTAGGGTGATTAAAGATAAGGGGTGAGAAGGAGATAAGCAAAAAGAGTAAATAGTGTATCACTTACCTAAATATATACGGGCTGCAATATAATGGATAAATAGTTTGGCATATGGAATATTAGTATGCATTGAAAGTTCTCTTTCATTATAGGAAGCATTAAGGTAAGGGTGGACCGATTGTAAAAGATTGTAGCCACAGATATGAAAGCCAAGTATAGTTTCTTAGGGACAACTGCGTACAGGATAAAACTGGGAGATCAGCAACTATAATCTCTCTGATTTCTCGTGTATTCTCTAATGTTTCATTGAAAACTCAGTAAAAGGTAGTAAAATTTACCGGGCAAGTGATAAAACAAAGCAGGTTCGAATTCGCTAAAGACTTATGCTGTGTGGAATGCAAGACAGGAATGCTAAACCTTAAGAAGAAAGTAGTAGAAGGGTAAAGGACGATGTAGTAGACTTTTATGAATGAGAATTTCAGATAAGACGTTTAATATTTATAAAGTAATATGTGTCAAGTACATATGCAGAAATTGTTTTTATCGTTCCCTCATCTTAAGGGGAAGGCATTGGTGATTAAGTAGGTGCTAGAGATCGTATTTATGGTTTGTGATAAGGAACTGTAAGGAACTTGAATTGCCAACACAATCATCGAAGAGGTCTGCTGAGGTCCCTGGACAATCATTAGGGGCGGATGAGCGCATTTCGATATATAACAAAATTAAAATTGAAAAATTATGGAAAAATATTTTTCTTACCAAAAATAGTATAATTCTGGCAACAAGTTGATGCAATCTGCTTATTTCTATCATATTTCTATGTATGTTTATACTAAAAGTTTTTTTTGTGTGTGTCAGCAAAAGACATGTTGCTGATTATTCAGTTTTTTTTTTTTTTTTACCCCTAAAATTGCGTTTTTATGATTGTTTCATTTTAAATACACTACATGGCAACTTCTGTGAGGAGTGGTGTGTGTGTGAGCTGCGGCAGACACCTCAGTGGCCTTGCAGCCGTCGATAAGTATGGAGGGAGGCACTGCTCTGAATATGTGACTAACCATGTCCGAAGCTTTGTAAGTGCCAATATCTCAGGAGTAAGTTATTGACAATGTAATCCCTATTATGCAAAGAGTATTTATCATAGCAGCATGATTCTTTCGCAGAGTTATAAAGGAATGATGGTTATATCGAACTTTAGAGCGATTTTGCGATATGTTTTACGGTTTCTTGATAGTGATTTTTCTTTTCCCAAATAAAAGAAAGAAAAGAAAAAAAGGATTTCAATAATTCGTATAATGCAATCTATTGAGAGGAAGCTCAACTTGCACTGAAGTGCTATAGCCTAACACTTCCTCTTTCATCTGATCTAAATTAGAATATTGTATGTCGTAATAATTTTGTAGAGGAGGGATTGCCATAAGCTCTATCAAATAGGGCATTTTTTTTTTTTTTCTATATAACTCTAAGGTAAAACGTCACTAAAAACTCAGTGTCTATGTTTCAAATGCTGCTTAATTCAAAGAGAATATTCCCAATGAAATATTTGCATAATAAAAAAAAAAAAAAAAAAATGCGCTCATCCCCCCCTTAGGAAGACGAGGAGGATAACAGAAATTTCTGGACGAATGTATGGAGAAAGTAAAAGTGAACTAGCGGGGTCTTGACAACTGAAAATAGCCAGGAGTAGAAGTGGATGGCTCTCAATGAACCTCCACCTCTATCACCTAAGGAGCAGAGAAAACAGATTGTGTGTATTGTGTGGAGTCTGAAACCAGAGTAAGAGTTTTAGAGGGAAGCCCCTTAAATCTATTATGAATAAAATAGGCATAGAAGAACTACTTTTATTCAAAGGAAGTTGGATAACCATGCGATATTCTGGGTAAAGACCAGATCTGGGGAGAAGTTTTATGGCCTGTCCGTAGGACATGCCCTCCTTTTGCTCCAGGAGACGGATTTCACGCTTCCTGAGGAACTTGTGGCACGAGCGAGAATAGATAGGATGTACCCCAAAATAGTTCGGTCGTCTAGCTCGTTTGCAGTGTTCGTCAATATAAAGTGGAAAATCACAGGTTGGACATTTTGTACGTGAACAGCAGTATTAAGCGGGGTGTCCGGTGTTTGGGGGTAGGTAAGAACTCCTTCATCATTACGCAGTTTCCTGCCAAATATACGGTACTGGGACGCTCACAGGTGTCGAATGTCAAATTGGCACACTGTTTACGTACTTACGATGTCCTTTTGCAGGACGAATAAATATGTACGCTTTGAGAATAGTCTGCTCCTGCAAGTGGAGCTCCTGGAAAATATCGTCTTATTCATTTTGTAAACAGTCGGTGATGCGCTGTTGAGCAAGGAAGAACAACCATTCCACAGCACGTATTAAGACAAGTGTGTTCGATTAACGATGCTACGTAAGTGACATCCGCACCACACGTACCGCGTCTTGCGGTACGTGTGGTGCCTGGTTCTCTTATCGCTTGCCTGGTTCTCTTATCGCTTGCCTGGTTCTCTTATCGCTTGCCTGGTTCTCTTATCGCTTGCCTGGTTCTCTTATCGTTCAGCTTGCCTGAAGGGTTTGTGGGTTGAAGAGTAAAAAATTGGTCCAGGTTTGTGGGGCAAATATCTATATAGGGATAATGGAGCCTACTCTCGAGATTGCTTATGCTTATATCCTGGTCATGGACCTGTCCGCGGGGGCGTTGACCCCCGAAATACCGTCCAGGTATATGGGATTATAGTAGTGGAAGTCATCTTGTCCGGAGAACTAGTGTTGGCGCGAAATGTTACAAGGGCAATTTGCAACTTGCCCTTGTGTATTTGAAGATTATGCAGAAGGATTGTGAATAATAGGAATATTGTTAAATAAATTAGCTTCAATTCTTAATTCCTCCATTCACCATCGAATCCAACAAGAGAGGCTTACCTGTGTACAAAACCAAACGTTCCCAGGACTAATAGAAAGGTATGTGTGAGTGACCAAACAGCTAGATAAATGGCAGCAACGGGGCCAAAATAATGCCAGCGCACTGTTGTTAGCTTTAACTGATAACCTCGCCCCACCAGATAGTACAGAGCGATGAAGACCAGTTGACTGACTTCTCGTTTGACCTCTATCCCATTACCACTTCTGTGGTAATGGGATAGAGCAGGCCAGTGTAGCTGCAAGCCGCAGTTACACTGGCCTGCTCAACATCAAGGCAAAGGGAAACAAGGAATTCACGGGTCACCATGCACGACAAAAGCAGTGTTTAGTTTGGTCTGCACCTGCCATGACCATCCTGAGGGCGCTGAAGCCCGCTCACTAGGGTCATAACAGCGAAGATCATAAAACCTCCTACCGAAATTAAAGCATCTGCAATCTGTTGGTCAACGTTTGAATATCTTACTTAAAGGAAAGACTGGATTGTTATTGGGTTGAGTAAGTTCTACTTTTATACATGTAACTAGCGTAGCAATTTCAGTATGATTACTTCAGAACCCCTGAAGTAATCATACTGAATATAGTTAATAAATTTGCAAATTTATTAATATAGTTAAATACTCATATTAGTGGTTATTCCTGGAGTAACTTTAGAATACCTCTTCTGATCGCCTTCAGACTTTCAGCGCTAGCATTTTTTGGCTCAAAGAAAGGTTTGCTTTATTATTAGGCTGTGTTAGTGCCACTTATTTTATTTTTTATAATACTGCTTTCCATATGATAACTGGAGAATGCATGTTTTGATCGTGTTCAAACTTTCGATGTATATGTACCTTATTTAGAGGGAGGTTTGATTTGCTTTTGGGTTGTATAGGTTTTTATGCAGTCTTTTCTGAATACCTTCTCTGATTGGTTTCAAACCTTCAAGGATGATGAGCCTTACTTACAGGAGGATTTCCATTGTTACTGGACTGTGTAGCCGCGAATTTGTCAAATTATATTTCAGCCGCTGAAATGAGGATATCCGGCAGCTTTGGCAGGTATGTTACTGAAAGTTTCATTAAAAAAAAACATTTTTTTTAATATGTAGAGAATTAAAAGTAGATTATAACCGTAAACAAAACTAATATTAATTAGAAACTTTCTTTTTATAGCATTTTTTAAGCTTGGCAAATAAATAGCAAAAAGGAATATAGGTCCTCTATTCCTCCAATATCTTAATTTTCTAGTATTTCTTTGTATTTATAAAGGCTTTATTTGATATTTGAAGTATTTTAGGGTCCGTGAAACATGGATATGCAGTGGGTTCTGTGTTACTGCATAAAAACAATTCAGTTAGACTTGGTTGACTTCCAGTTCCTGGTTCAAGGGCCAGGCCCCTGGCCCTTTCAAGGGCCAGGGTCTCCAGCTCCTGCAACTCTTCACAGGGTTGTGCTATACCTCCTATTTTTCTTTTATCTACACTGGAAACTCATGTCGCACCCCATACTGTTCCTTTTGCGTGGGCTGGAGTATAAGGGTCAGCAGTTCTGGGATATGGCGGATAACTTTTTCGGATCGCTCAAAGATTGAGGCATCAACATGAATACTAATAATAATTATAATAATTCCCAGTAAAAATAGGCCTTAGCCAGGGATGTGTGATGTCACTATGGTTTTTCAGTATATTTATAGATGGAGTTGTAAGTGACGTAAATGGTCAGGTGAATGCTCTTTGCTGATGACACTGTACTTTTGGGAGATTCTGAAGAGAAGTTACCGAGGTTGGTTGATGAGTTTGGTAGGGTATGTAAAAGATGGAAATTAAAAGTGATTATAGGAAAGAGTAAGGTGATGAGTATAACAAAAAAATTAGGTAACGGAAGATTGGATATCAGATTGGATGGAGTGAAAGTTCTCCCACTGAGTGCTACCATGATATTTCCTGTGACAAAGGAAGCAGAAGCCGCTTTCCATACGCTAAAGCAGGACATTGAAAACTCAGTAGTTCAGGCCATTGATGAGTCCCTACCATTCCAGGTGGAAACGGATGCATCTGAAATTGCCATTGCTGCAGTCCTATCTCAGGCAGGACGTCCCGTAACTTTCTTTTCAAGAACTTTTCAAGGATCGGAGAAGTGTTATGCTGCTGTAGAAAAGGAAGCCCAGGCCATCATAGAAGCAGTTCGCCACTGGAGGCATTATTTAACAGGCAGACATTTCACAGTAAGGACTGACCAACGGTCCGTGATGTATATGTTTGACAAGAAGCACAAAAGTAAGATCAAGAATGACAAGATATTACGCTGGAGGATAGAACTATCGTGTTATGACTTTGATATTCAGTACCTACCGGGTGAAGAAAACATTTCACCTGATGCATTCTCTAGGTCCCACTGTGGAGCAGCATGTCATGATTAGCAATCACTCTCAGAGCTCCACAAGGCCTTGTGTCACCCAGGAGTTACGCGCCTGTACCATTTTGTTAAATCTAAGAATATGCCCTACTCAGTGGAAGATGTGCGACAAGTGATCAGATCATGCAGAGTATGTGCAGAGTGCAAGCCAAACTTTCATCAGCCAGAGAAAACTCATCTCATAAAAGCCACCCAGCCTTTCGAGAGACTAAATATAGATTTCAAAGAACCTCTACCAAGCATAAACCAGAATAGATATTTCCTTAACATAGTAGATGAATATTCAAGGTTTCCTTTTGTGTTCCCCTGTGCAAATATGACTGCTTCAACTGTCATCAGTTGTCTTTCCCAGTTATTCTCTATTTTTGGTATGCCGGCCTATATCCATTCAGACAGGGATCCTCGTTCATGAGTAATGAACTTCAGGAGTTTTTGGCTAACAAAGGGATTACTTGCAGCAGAACAACAAGCTACAACCCTCAAGGCAATGGTCAAGTGGAGCGGTTCAATGGTACTGTATGGAAGTCAGTTACAATGACATTGAAATCGCGCAATCTACCGGTTCAACACTGGCAGACTGTAATACCTGATGCTCTTCCCTCTATTAGATCATTGCTGTGCACAGCTACTAATGCTACCCCTCATAAAAGACTCTTCAACTATTCACGTCGTTCTTCTACGGGAGCCTCTGTGCCCACCTGTTTATGTCACCCTGGACCAATTCTTCTGAAGAGTCACCGTAGGATGAACAAGACGGATCCTTTAGTGGAAGAGGTAGAGCTCCTGCAAGCTAATCCGCATTATGCCCACATTCGCTACCAAAATGGTGAAGAGATTACTGTATCTGATATTTTAGAAGAGGGAGATTGTAGTGATACTGCTCCTGCAGGGAGCAGCAGCAGGACACAATACTGCACCACCTCTCGGGGGCCCTTAACACCAACAACAACACAGGATTGGACGGACGCCCCACACATTGTGTGTTGTTTATCCTGTCTTACTCAGATACATTGGTGATGCAGATTACATGGTGACGACATATGCACCTTACTTCACCCTTCTTGCAGCAGCAGTCATTAGATGTACTGGACATGTACTATTTGTTATTTTCTTGTTGTTTCAGGCATATACGGATTCTGTCTTCAATAAAGCCTAGAGATAAGGCCTATGTTTCTATCACAACACTGGCTTACTGGAGAAGTCTGCAAGGGTGTCCCACTGCACGGCTGCTTCAATGAACCTGGGGTTTTGAGCTCCCACCACACCTCTCAAGTGTTCGGGGACAATCTTCTTGACTAATCCACTGGAAGCCAAACACGACGACAGAAATGCAGGTAAAGCTACCTGCGTTGCTTTGCGCACTGGGAGGGTTGCCTGCTCCCATTGCCGATCCTCTATTGACAGATTCAGTGCCTTCTTAAAGGTTGATCTCAGGTGTGCGTCATACTCGTCAAGTGTTGGGTTGTCAAAAGAGGGTGCGCACCTCAAGAAGTGAGTCTTGGCATAGTAAAACACCTTGTGAGGAGATACAGGGCAAAATGGGCATCAAAATCGCTTATTCTCTCCTCCATTCTCTTCAGGTCATTCACTTTGTCCTTGAGGACCGTGTCGATGGCCTGGTGACCCAGTGGTGCTCCCAAGAGGGTACTGTTGGATGGAGTGGTAGTAGAGATTTCCGGGAGGATTGTTCGCACAGCATTGATTATTTCCTGGTTCGTTGTGATAATCTCACACTTGGAATGATTGAGGAGGAGTCCTAAGGCTTCTCCCTGAGTCTTCACCAGTTGTAGGTCCTCTAACAGGGACTCTTCAGTACCTGCCAGAGTGCCATCATCCAGGTACCAGATGTTGAGCTCGCTGCATAGGCTTAAATAGTTCCTATTCTTGCCGAATAAGGCAAGCGAAAATTTGTGTATGCAATGATTTCGCAAAAATCATTCTGAGCCTAACGAAAAAAATATATTTCATTTAGTTGGATTAGGCTAAATTAAATTGTTCTTGTTATAATAAGGGTAAGTAAGTTTTCTAAAGTTCTTTTAGTACAAAATAACTTCACTTGCTCTACTTCCAAACATAATATAGAAGGTTTTGTCAATATTAAATGTAAGTGTATTGGCAGTAATCCAGGTCGATATTTTTACGAGCTCTTCATTAACAATAGTGTTGAGTGAGGCAAAATTAGGGTGGGAGATGACAAAAATTGTCTCGAAAGCAAAGAGAATAGGTCTAAGTTGTTGAGTTACATTTGGAAGGTCGTTGATGTATAAAAGGAAAAGTAGGGGTCCAAGAAAGCTTCCCTGCGGTACGCCAGTGTCCAGAGGTCTAGTTGTGGAGGTTGTGTCCATAACAGAGACGTATTGCTGTCTATTAGTATGGTAAGACTTGATGTATGCAAGTGCATGACCTCTTTTACCGTAGCTATTAAGTTTGTGAAGCAGGATGCTGTGGTCTGCTGTATCAAAAGCTTTCTTAAGGTCGATAAAGAGTCCAAGTGGATATTCGTTTTTCTCGAATGCTGTGTATAATAGGTCTACCATTTTTATAATTGCGTCATTTGTGTTCTTGTTTCTCCTGAAGTCAAACTGACAGGGGTTAAGGCTGCTTTGTGATGTTATGAAGGAGTATAATCTCAAATTTGCCTTTACTATCCAAATCTTTGAGATTTGGATAGTAAAGGCAAATTTGATATTGTCCTATAGTTGTTTCCATCTGTTGGGTCACTCACTACCTTTGTGCATTGTCATAACTCTTGCTATCTTGGAAGACAAATGAGTAACATTAAATTTTCATTATTGCTGAACATTTTGGCTGCAGAGGCTTTTTTAATCGATTGAAGGTGTTCAGCCTCTTATCACTATTCAACTGGAAAAGCCTGATGCACTGGCGAAACATTTGGGCAGTAAAGGTACCCAAGTGGATTTCATATCTTTTATTCGTCAACATGTAAGTATTGTATTCCATTACTGTATGAAACACATGTACTGTAGTTTATTATGCATCCCATAACCATCCTGTGGACAGTAGGGCGAGATCATATGATTAAATGAAATGAATGGGAATTAGGGTTTATCTTTCTTGGCTGTCCCATAACTGTCTTGTTGTAAATCTCTTGACTTTCTCCACAGCCTTTGTTTTGAGCTTTGTAAATTAGATTTTTTTAAAATAGTGTAACATTGATAAAAGTACAGTGGACCCTCGGTTTTCGTGCACCTCCAAACTCGAACAATTATGTAAATGTATTTTTGTAAGTGCTTCTGTAAGTGTATTTTTGGGGGTCTGAAACGACTAATCTAATTTACATTTGTCCTTATGGGAACAAATTCGTTCGGTAATGGCACTCAAACAGCATTCTGGAATGAATTTTCAACGAAAACCGAGGGTCCACTGTAATCGAATTTTGGGCAATTAATGGGGTAAAGCTAAAGGCAGCAGTTTCTTGCTATCAGTGGATAGTATTAAATGCATAACCAGGTGTTGGTTCCAGGAAGGGGATACATATTCTATGGGAGGATTGATCTTTGTCGCCGTTGGGAGAGCGAATACCTGACATTATTGTTTTTATGTGACATGCTTGGTTCAATGTTTACTCAAAGGTCTTTATTCTTGCTCGAGTATACAGCTTTCGTTTTTCCACCATATTCTCTGTCACAAGTCTACTTTCATCTTCGGTATTCGATACTTTGCAATTGCTGGGATTGAATATCAATATTTATTTGCCTAATCATCACTGTGCAAATCTTCTTGCTGGTTTTACGTGTCTTCTGCAGTTTTTATTCTTCTAGTTAATCATATGGAAAAAGTGAAATATAGAACTATCTCTTTTGTATGTAGTTTACACACATGAAGAGCAGTATTGATGCCAAACTGACACTCGTGGGACACAGTGTGTCACCTGCCAGTATTGATATCGCAACTGATCATCAATCCTCTTCCATAGGTGTTCCGAGATCCATTATAGTTTTTTTTTCCGTTAGCTTTGCCTGCTATTCTAGTTTGCGAACCAGTCTCTGAAGTGCAACAGGGATGTGCAGAGTGTGTGTGTGTGTGTGTGTGTTAGTTACCATTTTGTCCTAGCTAAATGTCGATTAGACACTAGGCTGTTGTATATATATATATGTGTGTGTGTGTGTGTAAGGAAACACTTCGAAATGTTTCGGCCCCGATGGGAATCAAACCCGGGCCCTCCGTGCGTGAAGCGAGAGCTTTAGCCACCATGCCATCGGGCGGGGTGTGTGTGTGTGTGTGTGTGTGTGTGTGTGTGTGTGTGTGTGTGTGTGTGTAATTAGCAATTAATTGCCAATTTAAAGTTACAATAAAAGAGTTATGCTCATGATTTCCCGTCTCCATTATTTAGTTTGGTATATAACTTCTGAAGTATTCCTCGGGAAGAATAATTTCGTACCTCGTCTTGAATCCCACTCCAGTATTATTATAATCATGGGGGAGCGCTAAACCCGTAGGATTATACAGCGCATTTGGGGGAAGGGGGTAAGGCATTCAGGCTCAATGCAGGAAACCGCAGCACAGATCCAATTCCCTAGATCAAGAGCCCTTCATCAGAGTCAAGGAACCTCCCTTGAGGGGGAATCCCCCTTCAAGTCTCCCACTGTGAAAAAACATCTTCGAGTGCCCTCTCTGCACCGCTTTTTCTCGGGTTATGGTTGTGTCTTCTCCTTCACCTTGTCGATGATTTACAGGAAGCTCAAAATATTACTGTCTTTGGAGTAGAGGTAAAATCTACATTAATGTAACAACACAAGCGCGCTGAGGCGGTGGGTATTAATAACACAGAGGTCGGGGAAAGATCGTCAAATATGGAAGGATGCTCGCAGAGGAAGACAAACGAGAGAGTTTGTACATTATACAACAAGACGGGCAGCAAACAGCAACAACGCTTTGGCTGTACCCCTCCCAAGAACATCACTTCATCAGAGATTATTCATTCCCAGAATGACTCGAATCTATTTGTTCACCATCGATGAAATAAAGTTAGTTGACCAAATAAAATTGCTGGCCCACAGATGGCTCCAATTTTATCCTGTTCCTTATTTTTAAGTCTCATAACAATAAAAAGGCTTTCAAATGAGTTGATGTAGGTAACAGCTCTTAGCTTGTAAATAAAAGCAGGAACTCCTAACCTAACCCTGTGACAACCCCTATGCAAATAAAATAATGTGTGAAAGAGAGAGAGAGAGAGAGAGAGAGAGAGAGAGAGAGAGAGAGAGAGAGAGGGTGGGGAAGTGTATGATGGGTAGATTATGAGGATTCAGAACAGATTTCTCAAACAGGAAGACTGACTTACCTACGCAGTACACTTGGACCACAGACATAGCAATAACACTCACCTGGAAGAAAAGAGAAATAAGATACAAACTAGATATATGTCAGTCATTGCGCAAGAAAGGTATCCCCGTTGTGCATAATCCCCAGTCCCCTGTACTTCACTGGAATAGTGCAGAGTGCGGCATTAGTTTGTGATATGGTTAAATATCAGCAATAAAGATATGAAGCGAATCAAAAGAGGCATTCACAAGTCATCATATGGAAACTAATATTAATAATTTCTTTAATAAAAATAGCAGATTAGGATATACAAAGTTCATATCTAATTGAAAGCTTTTAATGAGAAACAATAACTTTGAAGCAAAACTGAAGAGGCATTCTCTTATTTTCTCAGAGACCTATATCCTAAAATACAGCAGCACATTAAGCTGAAGCCGCTCAGAAGTTGCGTTATCAAGTTATTATCACTGAAAGGTTGAACCTAACTCAATGTGACTCTCAAAAATTATTGCATTAAAAGCATTATTTCAATTTTCCCAATTTCTTCCCCCCAAAATCAAATTGATACCTACAAAAACTAAAAAATCAATCCACATATTATGTAGATTTAACAGGGTAACCCAATTAAATTAAACACTCTGACTTATTTCTGATTACGAGGTGCATTCACCATTAATTAAAACAAATAGTAAAATTGACACATTAAGACTTACACAAGTTAATATCAAGAGAAAGCATCTTCCAGGAGAACACATCAGTATTAGAAGGTGCATTTTCCAGTTGTTACAAAGAATCCTACAAAATTTGCATTACAAAGCTTATACCCAAGAGTCCCTCATAAGCATCAAGACACATTCCCTCACGAAGCATAATCTAGTTAAATAACGTAAAATGTTACTATTCAATTTCGAGATTAAAAGTGGTAAATACATAATTCCAGCTTTCTTCTGTGTAGGTTACAAGAGTCTTGAAATTTTGGAGCAGATCAAAAAAGTCTTTTAAAAGTCGTCTCAAGGTAAATAATTTCGAAAATATAAGTGGGCAGAAGGCACGTGCATTTGTTCCATAAACCTTGTCTTGCTAATAATTGACCAAGGTTGAAAATTTGAAGCCGATCGGTTAAGGCGTTCTTTAGTTATAAGCCTAGAGGTTAGTGGAAGACGAGGACACAGTAGCTCACATTGTGGCGGTTCTGTCACAAAGGTTTTAAAGGTTCGCTAAACTCGTGAAAATTAAAAAAGGTATTTAGACATGAGTTTTCAATGTTTCTCAATTTTCATTTTGTACTTGTATTCTATTTAAAATTGTCTGTAATCATTTAAGAAAGAGCATCTGATTTATCTGTTTTTTTTTGTTTTTTTTAAGAAAATGTAATTTCTTAAAACTTTTATAAAATTTGAAATTTGCACATACAAAGCCCCATTTAAAAAAATCCTTCTAGTTAAGATGTATCGACTCAGAGGTGTTTGAAGACGACCAGAAGGAATATTCTCCAGTTATTACGTGAAAACTGACAGGTAATTTAAAGTGATTAAAGCTTAAAGTAAAAGCCAAGCTTTCTATTAATAAAGCCCATCAATACTGTAGGTTTGAACCCCATCAGAAAGTCATTATTAATTGTTCTGAATCCAACGATTCCAAGATTTCAGGAAAATTTCAAATATGCGCTTAAAGAGTCGAAACATTCTTATGGAATGACTCAGCGTTAATATTTTGAAAGTGATAAGACGAGGCATTTTTGATCATTAAATGGAAATCAATGTCACTATTTATTTAATAAAATTGACAGTTTTATACTTATGGAGCCAATAACAACACGAAACCTTGCTTTGTGGAAAACACACTAGAACTGGAAATTAGAAGCCGATCAGAAGAGGCATTCTCAAGGTATCACACAGATTCAAACGATTCCAAGGTACTTTTTTTTTAGAGTGCACTGACATATTTGCCTGCACACCAACTAAGCCTATTGGATATAATCTTAGTTTCAAAATGCATCAATCATTAAATATTGAAGCCATTCAGAGGTTGACTCAAATATATTTAATGTAATTTAACGGAATCAAAATTTCACACTATTTTTTCATATAAAATTTGCGAAGATGAGTTTCACACATGAATCTTACTCTCCGCCGCTGATAAATTAGGAAGCAACTTTTTTGAACATTTGAAGCAATGCCGCAGAATTTTGAAAGTTATTAGAGCCCTTCTAGGATACTGGGAATGGGTACAACAACTTTGGTAATTGTTCCAAGAATCTGACCCGAGTTTCTATATACCAGATATATATCAGCGATATACTATATACCAGCTATATACCAGTGATATACTATATACCAGCTATATACCAGTATAGGTAAAATCTACATTAATGTAACAACACAAGCGCGCTGAGGCGGTGGGTATTAATACAGAGGTCGGGGAAAAATCGTCAAATATGGAAGGATGCTCGCAGAGGAAGACAAACGAGAGAACTTGTACATTATACAACAAGACGGGCAGCAAACAGCAACATGACCCACACACGAAATCAACCAAACAATGCATTAGACCTCTCCTAACCCTGTCATCCAATCCTCCCAAGTCCAGGAACAGTGCCCTCAACAACTGTATCCCCTCCCCCAAGTTTGCATACCACCCCCCATCCACTCCCGCACCGGCCCCAAAGCTTCACAGAAATATATCATATGCAAGACAGTTTCCAACATACCACACCTCTCACACCTGCCCTCCTGTACCAACCCCATACTGAATAATACCGCCCTTGACGCTACCGCCCCATGTAAAAATCTGTACATCTGTTCCCGATCTCTTGTGCGTAACCTAAGTCCTCGAAAACCCCTCCATATCCGAACCCAGTCATATACTGAAAAAATCGCTGCACCCTCTACTACCTTAGCCTCCGCACCAAGACCCATCATCCCATTCACCTCCATTTTTTGTGGTTCCTTAATTACCAGTAAGTTCCTCAACAAATCTCTACAGTAATCTAACTTCTTTCCCCCCCACCCTTCACTCATCTCCCTCAATACGCCCCCCACCCCACCCTCCTCCTTTCCCCCCAAGCCCCCTCTCCTCACCAAGCACCGTCTCACATACATACACACCAGTCTCCGCTCCAACCAAATTAAACCCAAACCACCCATCCCTACCCCGTTCCTAACAATTTCCTTCCGCCACCAATTCTTCCCATTCGCCCAGATATACTTGAATACTCTACGCTCCAACTCTTTCACATCCACCTGCAACAGTGGGTACACGCCAGCAACATACCAAATCCTACTGTAGACCAATGTATTGACAGCAAGTACCCTCTGTCGCAAAGTGAGATCACTCGGCCTCCATGCAGACATACACAACTTCGCCCTTTGCACCACTCGACCTGAATTCACCTCTCTCGTCTGATGCCTATCCCTCATGTATACAATTCCACAGATAGTGATGCTATCCACCACGAACCACCCATACCCCTAACCCAAGCTCCCCCACACCCAGGATCCTACCTCCAACATTTTCGACTTCGCACCATTCACGCTCATCCCAGTGGCCTCGCAAAAAGTCCTTAAACACCTCCGAACCGTCTCAAAACCAACCACATTCCCTAAGAGCACTGTGGTGTCATCTACATAACGCACGACACCCTCTATCCCGCCGCCCCCTCCCTGTACCCCACCGTCCACTAATCTATAGAATGGATCTTGCACGCATGCAAAGAGAATCAGTGACAGGGGACAACCCTGTCGCAGACCCCTATCCATCTCCACCACACCCCCAATCCTGCCATTCACCTGTATTCTAACGCAAGCACCTTCATATAATGACCGAACCCAATCCACTACTTCCTCCCCGAAACCCTGTCTCCTCATCACCTCAAACAACACCTCACGTTCCACACTGTCATACGCCCCTTTCCAGTCCAAAGCTAAGATGCCCCTCCCTACCACCATCTAAAAACCCCTTAATCCTCTCATGTCCCTTAAGCACCCCTCTACCCGGGATCCCCCCCTGCCCCCCTGCAATCACCTCCTCAAGCACCCTTTTCAATCTATTTCCCAATATTTTTGCAAAGATCTTATAGTCTGCATTCATGAGCATCAGTGGCCTGTAATTACTCAACATATTACCTACCTTCCCCTTTTTCACCAAAACCATTACACCCATCCCCATCCCTTTCCCCATCCTCCTATCCCTCTTCATCCGATTCATCACTTCTACCACACAACCTCTCATACTATTCCAGTGTTCCCTATAAAACTCATTTGCCAACCTATCTATTCCAGGAGCTTTGCCTTTACTCAGCCCACTCACTGCCTCCCATACCTCCTCTTCGCTGATTACCCCCCATACCCTCCCTATCCCCCTCCTCTAACCTCCCCACAATCTCCTCTGTAAGAATATTACAAGCCTCCAACTCCACATCCACACTACTCAGGTACCTCTGAAACCCCTTGTCCACGTACACCCCTATCGCCTCTGTTCCTCTAATATTCATTCCCCGCTAATAACCATCTGCACTCTCCTCTACTTCCACATATTCCATTGTCCTTCTCTCTCTACGCACTCTACATTGACCTAACACATATTTTGAGGGTTTATCCCCCCACAAAACATCATCTATACCAGCCTTCATCCTACACCCCCGAAACCTCTCATTCTGTATTTCTATCAACCTATTCTTCAATTCCCTAATCTCCCCCGTAACTGCATATCCCCCTCTTACATAACAACTCTGTAGCAGGCCTTCTAAATATCGTTGCATCCCATATCACCATTCCGCCTCCTCCTTTCCCAATCTCTGATAAAACATACGTATGTGCGGTTTTCCCACTGACACCCACCAACCCACAAAATCTTCCTCCCGACGCCCTCGTTCCCATAACCTACCCCACCAACCCACAAACTCAACCCTTTTATCCTCACCCGATAACAACTTAACATTCAATTTCCAATATCCCCTATACCACTTAGCTGTTCCTGACCAATCTACCTCAGCCAACACCCCCCTGTGATCAGAAAAACCCACATCCAAATAACTGATCCTACCCACCACAACAGATCCAGAAACATAAATCCTATCTAACCAAGCCCCATAACCCCTCCTAACAAATGTATGCTCCTCTGAACCCCTACCCCAACTACATCCCTCAACCCCACTCTTCGTAATAAATCCCTCAGTTCAACCAACACACACCCGACCCCCCTAGGCTCAACATCCCTCTCTTGAATTATGCAGTTAAAATCCCCCCCTACTATCGACACCCCAGGTAAGCCCCTGAAAGCATAGATCATTACATCCCTTACAAATTCCACCTTCACCTTCCTTGAATGTTCTGCTGGCATGTATACACCCATGAAACATACCCGCACTCCACCCCACTCCCTCTCTACCCTCACTATCCGACCCCCCACACTCTTCCCCCCCACACTCTTCAAGTAAAACCTCCTGTTTTACTCGACTGCCTCCCACCCTTGACTTTTTCTCTATCTTGCAAAACTCCCAAATCCTTTACCTGTCCTCTGTGCTGGGGTCAATACATCTTCACTATCAGTCACTGTGCCCGACCGCTTCCTCGATCCATGCACCACTTTCATACTATCATCCCTCTCGACGCTCTCTTGCCGATGCACCTCAACCGATACGTTCTCTCGGACTAAAGACTGCTGCTCAACACTGTTACTCACCAACTCATCCACCACACTCACTGCCTCATCCAAACTTGCACATTCCTCCACACTAAGTACTGGCAACGGGTCATCCAATATCTCCCGTAATACCTCCTCCAACGGGGAATCCTCGCCGTTGCCTGGGTGCATCTCACCACCAGCAGCAGCCTCCTGTACGGATGCCTTTGGCAACGTATGACACACCTGCGATCCTTCAATGATCTCGCTCCAAGATCTAGTTCCGGCCTCCTTAGCGTCCACCGGATCCTGCACAACCTCGTGCGTCCTTACTTCCAGGTCTCGTCGTCCTATATCCACCCGTTGTCCCGTCCTCTGCATGCAGTCAGCAGCCACATGCTCGTACGCCCCACACAACCTGCAGGTTCTTTGCTGTCCCATGTACGTCACGTATAGCTGAGTTCTAAATTCCGGCAGTACGACGTAAGAGGGAATCGGCTTGCGTAATGTCATTTTCAGTGAGTATGTTCCCTCAAAAATGCCCACCATCGGACCTTCGCTCCACTTCCCGGGCATGGCAGCATGCACAATGCCGTAAGCTCCAAATACGTCGCTGATGTCCACCGAGTCCAATTCAAACGGCACATTCTTAACCCTAATCCAAGTGTAAGTATGCGACATGTCTTTCAGTCGTACTTGTAGGCCAGAATGTACCGTATATACTCTGTCTTGATGGCTGTCGACAGTCCTTTCGTACACCTCAGCCGTTAAGAGTTTTACAAAGACTCTATTAACGCCGTTGAGAGCCACGCCGTACAAATCTGCAGTCTCCAAACCATATGTTTGGCAGAACTGTAGACGCAGTAGCCGGTTGCAAAGCCCCAGTCACCATATCTATACAGACTGTGTTGATCCTGCGTCTGCTCGCCGTCGCCATGTTTACAGAAAATAAAGTTATCGTTGATCACCGCTAGGTGGCAGCCCAGGGAACAGCACACCCGCACCCGGCAAGAGCTGGGTGGCCAATGATAAAATAAGATATAGGCGGTGCTTTCTGTTAAAAGTTCTTCAGTACAGCTGAAGCTTGTTATGAAGAAAATACTCGTTATCAGTGAAACTTAATTAAACCGTATGCTTTAAAGATTTTGATGCAGGTTCTCGGAATGGCGAGTGAGATTGTGAAGCAGGTTCTCGAAAACCCGAGTGAAAATAAGATTCAGCAAATTTCTTTAGCGAACGATTCTGTGAAAAGGTTAATTAGTAAAATTTTGGAATAATACAACCGGCGATGCAAAGGATAAATATCGTCTCTGGGATTTTTTGCATTCCATTTGTAAGTTCCTGTTCCCTGCTGCTTGTAGTTTTCAGGTATGCTTTCTCAGGGGACATCAAGGACGGATATTTGTTTTATACATAACATTAAATCACCACGACACCTATAAATGTTATCCACTTTCTTTGCAGGTGATGGCATCACTTCGGGAAATTGTTGCAGTCTGTACTGATGGGATCTGATGAAGCAATCAGGGTTCCAGAAGCGTGTCAAAGATTTAGCTCAAGATGCTAAAGAAATTCAGTGACATGAAATCCCATAATCTGCTTTATAAAATATTTGAAGTACTGGTCCAATACTTGAACTTCGTGAAAGTAGAAGATCGTAACTCCTGCCTTTGCAAGCAACTCTGTAATGACATAGATTCAGGACATGAAGCTCTCCTCTTCAACTCAAAAATGCTCTGACTATCCAAAAATAATGATATGAATAATGGTGTGAATCGTGAAATACTTCAATGATGTTCTGAGGAAACAACGTCTTGCATATTTAACAAATGTATTTGAACAAGTGAATAAACTTAATATAACGCTACGAGGCAAAGATACAAAAGTGTTTCACTTAAGAAATTGTCGTCATGCACTTCTTGACAAGCCAGGGATTTGGCAAAGGAAAGTTATTATAGAAAATGCTGCTATATAAAATGAAATTAGTGAGAAATTCTTTTTCTGGTATTCAAATTTACTTAAAATGAAGCCCAGGTCAAGCTGATCTGGTAATCCCCTGCCCTCACAAAATGGCAGGGGGACGACCAGGGGACGACCAGGGGACGACCCTCACTTTTGTGAGGGAAGACGACGTCAATGTGCATCTCAGTTTTCCCTAATTATCTTTGTGCCGCTTTTCTAGAATTTGTATTGTGATTATGTCTTGCTCATCACACCCCTACCTCTTCTTCTCTTGTTCAGTGAGTGGTTATAACCCCTGCTATTATTACCTTGTATCCCCCTGTCGTTATTTATTCTATTATATAGACACTGAAGTTATCAGTTAGTTGTGCTAAGTGAGCGGCTAGTATAGTGTGCACGCGCAGCTCATCCTGTGCACGGTACCGTGAGCGGCTAGTATAGTGTGCACGCGCAGCTCATCCTGTGCACGGTACCGTGAGCGGCTAGTATAGTGTGCACGCGCAGCACATCCTGTGCACGGTACCGTGAGCGGCTAGTATAGTGTGCACGCACAGCTCATCCTGTGCACGGTACCGTGAGCGGCTAGTATAGTGTGCACGCGCAGCACATCCTGTGCACGGTACCGTGAGCAGCTAGTATAGTGTGCACGCGCAGCACATCCTGTGCACGGTACCGTGAGCGGCTAGTATAGTGTGCACGCGCAGCTCATCCTGTGCACGGTACCGTGATCGGCTAGTATAGTGTGCACGCGCAGCACATCCTGTGCACGGTACCGTGAGCGGCTAGTATAGTGTGCACGCGCAGCACATCCTGTGCACGGTACCGTGAGCAGCTAGTATAGTGTGCACGTGCAGCACATCCTGTGCACGGTACCGTGAGCGGCTAGTATAGTGTGCACGCGCAGCTCATCCTGTGCACGGTACCGTGAGCGGCTAGTATAGTGTGCACGCGCTGCTCATCCTGTGCACGGTACCGTGAGCGGCTAGTATAGTGTGCACGCGCTGCTCATCCTGTGCACGGTACCGTGAGCGGCTAGTATAGTGTGCACGCGCAGCACATCCTGTGCACGGTACCGTGAGCGGCTAGTATAGTGTGCACACGCAGCTCATCCTGTGCACGGTACCGTGAGCGGCTAGTATAGTGTGCACGCGCAGCCATCCTGTGCACGGTACCGTGAGCGGCTAGTATAGTGTGCACGCGCAGCACATCCTGTGCACTGTACCGTGAGCGGCTAGTATAGTGTGCACGCGCAGCTCATCCTGTGCACGGTACCGTGAGCGGCTAGTATAGTGTGCACGCGCAGCTCATCCTGTGCACGGTACCGTGAGCGGCTAGTATAGTGTGCACGCGCAGCACATCCTGTGCACGGTACCGTGAGCGGCTAGTATAGTGTGCACGCGCTGCTCATCCTGTGCACGGTACCGTGAGCGGCTAGTATAGTGTGCACGCGCAGCACATCCTGTGCACGGTACCGTGAGCGGCTAGTATAGTGTGCACGCGCAGCTCATCCTGTGCACGGTACCGTGAGCGGCTAGTATAGTGTGCACGCGCAGCTCATCCTGTGCACGGTACCGTGAGCGGCTAGTATAGTGTGCACGCGCAGCACATCCTGTGCACGGTACCGTGAGCGGCTAGTATAGTGTGCACGCGCAGCTCATCCTGTGCACGGTACCGTGAGCGGCTAGTATAGTGTGCACGCGCAGCTCATCCTGTGCACGGTACCGTGAGCGGCTAGTATAGTGTGCACGCGCAGCTCATCCTGTGCACGGTACCGTGAGCGGCTAGTATAGTGTGCACGCGCAGCTCATCCTGTGCACGGTACCGTGAGCGGCTAGTATAGTGTGCACGCGCAGCACATCCTGTGCACGGTACCGTGAGCGGCTAGTATAGTGTGCACGCGCAGCACATCCTGTGCACGGTACCGTGAGCGGCTAGTATAGTGTGCACGCGCTGCTCATCCTGTGCACGGTACCGTGAGCGGCTAGTATAGTGTGCACGCGCAGCACATCCTGTGCACGGTACCGTGAGCGGCTAGTATAGTGTGCACGCGCAGCACATCCTGTGCACGGTACCGTGAGCGGCTAGTATAGTGTGCACGCGCAGCACATCCTGTGCACGGTACCGTGAGCGGCTAGTATAGTGTGCACGCGCTGCTCATCCTGTGCACGGTACCGTGAGCAGCTAGTATAGTGTGCACGCGCAGCACATCCTGTGCACGGTACCGCAAAAAAACAGAATTACTAAGTTCACAATGGGTCTTTCTTAGACGCCACTGAGTATTGTTACATTGCTAGAAAGGAATATTAGTCATTTCGTATTTTACAATTACGTCATATAGGTGTTGTACACAGTACAGTAAGGAATACAATTTCAGTGTCCATATTTCCCATCTATTGAAACCTCCGGTAATTTTTTACCATTAGTATCACTGCACTTCCTCCTCTTCTCTCTCTCTTCTTACCCGCTGAGAACAATGCACTGGTTAATATTTCAGAAAGTTTAATCTCCACAATAGCTATATCTTCATCCTCCTCTGCTACTTTGTCCCTTATTTTAACACTTTTGAATGTGATACGATTTGTGTATTTACACAAAACTCTTTATGCTGTGACTCCTGGTATTGAGACTGAGAGAGAGAGAGAGAGAGAGAGAGAGAGAGAGAGAGAGAGAGAGAGGATTAGTGAATGTAGCATGAGAGAGAGCGGGAGAGGAAGTACTACCATCAGAGCTGCAGTGAAGAGGAAGAGATGAAAATGATGGAATGCAGGTGGGATTGGGAGGAGAAAGAACAGGGAAAGGCAGATAAACCATTAATGTCAATTAGATTAAATTTACAAGGTGATGGACGGCGGAAGGAAGCTGTTGGTTCCTAAACCCGTTGTTAGTTGGTAGTACTTTCGTGATTGTCTCTCTGTGTTTCTCTCTCCTTCTACCTCATCTTCTCTCTGCTCGTGTCCGTATGTATGCTTGTGCAAGTATGCTTGTGGGTATTTGTCTATGTTCGTTTGAGTGTATATGTATGTTTGCATATGAATGTGTGTGTGCGTATGTTTATTTGTGAGCAAAGTATGCTTGTGAATGTTGCATGAGAGTACGTATACGTGTATGAATGTATATATATATATATATTTATATATATATATATATATATATATATATATATATATATATATATATATATATATATATATATATATATATATATATATATATATATATGCATACGAATATATACATGTGAATGTAATTGTGTGCTTATGCCTGTACATATGTAGAGCACATATGTAAACATGATAATTTAATCGTGTACGTATGTATACATACGTGCGTGGACGTGTTTACATATGTATAATGTGTATATGTATACATGTGTATATGTATACATGTGTGTATGAGTGTGTATGATAAAGCAAGATTGCAGCTGAATCCAAACACTAATAATACTGTGTGTGTTTCTGTCAGTGCTTGATACGTGATAGTATCCCCGAATCCCATAAGCCCAGCCCTCTCTACATCAGTACAGGCATATAAATAGCAATCTTATTAATTAAGACTAATAAATAACGAATGAATTTTAGTGTGATAAGTGCAGAGTAATTAATGGTCATGGGGAGACGAACATGAAAATGCCATTTAAGTAATAGAGTTAAATAATATGAGAACAAGTAGACCTTATACCGAGGAAATAAAAAAATCTTTGACTTTATTCAAGTAAGTTGTGCTTCCTGGTAAAGTCGTTGTATTTTATTGATTTTTATCATCATATTAAGGAAGTATTTTGACTAAATGAAGAGTATCCAGATGCGAGCACCGAGGATGATGCAGACTGAGAGAGCCTAAGAGCTGAACTTATTCACTCTTGAAAGACGAAGACTGAGCGATGAATTAAACAAGGATTTACGATAATCAAATTGCGTGACACTGGATTTCGATAAAGCGGTAAACATAACAAGCAGATTTCAGCACAATTAAGTATTGCTTCTTTATTAAGACACTGAATATTAGGAATGTATTTACCTAAGAAATAGTTGAGAGTAATACCGTACATTTATCTACCAAAAGGAAGACAATAATTTCTTTGCATTTTAAATAATGTAGATGACTAGCAGCGTGTCAGAGGTTACTTACTAGTCAATGGTTCATAATTTGACGAAAATTAGGTCACAAGTTATTTTCCCCTAAGAAATAAAACACTAGAAGGAAGAGAGAAAAATGCGAGAGAGAAAGGAATAGGAGGGAAGAAAGAGGAAGAGAGAGAAAAAAAGAGGTTGAGAGGGATAGAATAATATAGGAAGGTGACGCCAACGAAAGAAAGAAAGGGATACAGATACGCTAAGATAAAAAGGAAGGGATAGACAAACTTAGAAAGAGAGGCAAGGAGAGAAAGAGGGACGGCAAAGAATGATGAAAGAAGGAAAATGTGAACTAGAGACGATGCACCAGCATGGAGGAAAGTAAAAATCAATTACTGAATAAAATAGGAAGAGAGATGCAATAGCACCAGAAGTAACAGCCTATTTTTGTAATTAACACAGACAGTCTTGAAGACTTCCAGCACGTACTGTACTTTTTTAAACTAAGTCGAAATGATTTCTTCCACAGGACAAGACCTTTCCAGCAGGACTGAAGTTTTCTTACATTTCCCCTCCTCTCTCCCCGGATGAAACCCACTACAGTCAGCTAACAAAAATATACCCATTCTCACTGCTAGGTGGGCAGGGGCAGCACTGGTGTAAGGAAACTTGTCTAAATACTCCTCTCTGCCAGGAAATCAAACCCAGGACTTAATAATAATAATATTTTTTTTTTTTCTACAGGTATATGATACAACTTATAGAGACCTAGCTGGCATCAATGACATGCTATACAGAAAGCCCTGGTTATGTTGAGCATTTCGGGCAACTTAGGTTCATTTTGTCCCCAGGATGCGTCCCACACCAGTCGGCTAACACACAGGTATCTACTTGCAAGAACAACAGGTATCTTAAGGAAACATGCCCCAATGGTTCCACCCGTACCGGGGATCGAACCACGAACCTCAATGTGTGGGCTGAGTGCGCTACCAAGCTTGTGATTGCGAAGTGAATGCTTACCAGTGAGCAACGTGAAACTCCAGAAGCAGCACCGAGGCTCAAAGGAGCAAAGGGGAAAAGGTGAGGCAGTAAAGTGGGCTTAAGAGCACTTGGGAAAGGTGAGAGGTGAGTAGCGAGGGCAGGAGACATACTGTACCTGCTGGGGAACAAAGGTGAAACGAAAACATAGATAACACTTCCAGAGACTTGTTACCAAAAAATATGTCCACCAGTTGTGACTGGCACCACTGTTGCCATATATCACGGCTTACGCAACTACCAATACTTTCTGTGCCACCCAAAATATTAAACATTTATTATTATGGAACAAGCAAACCCACAGGGAGAAAATTAAACAGGTGTGCTCTGTTGTAGCAGAGGACACGGTGAAACACTTGCCATTTCCGCCACCATTGTAATGGGTGTCTGTGAGGGAAAAGCCCTTAAAAGGGGGGATTATGGTTGTTCAGACACCCAGGAACCGTTACCGTGTTACAACCCGCTCTGCCATCTAGTGGGCCGCGCTAAACTTAATTCCCTTGGGTCTGAGTTTTTTTTTGTTTCTACTCCTGGTAGTATTATTCTTACCTGGTGGGGGTTGAAGTTTGGAGAAGCACTCCACCTCCACTCTTCTGATCAGGGAAGGTGATCTACCAGGAGTATTTCTATTCTTTGTTACTGATTTACCTGGTTACCAGAAATGACATTGAAGTAGAATACCAACCTTTGTCTTTCTTCAATGTTATACTTATTAACCCATATGTAACCAGTGTTTTTTTTATTATCGGCTCTGCTGCTGGCCTGGTCAACCAGCGTAGATGCTAGTTACTGGAGCAAGATCTCTGTGACGGGACATAACGACTCCTCATCTCTTTGATACTCCTGTCTCAGCATCTATGATACTCCTGTCTCAACATCTTTGATACTCCTGTCTCAACATCTTTGATACTCCTGTCTCAGCATCTTTGATACTCCTGTCTCAACATCTTTGATACTCCTGTCTCAGCATCTTTGATACTCCTGTCTCAACATCTTTGATACTCCTGTCTCAACATCTTTGATACTCCTGTCTCAACATCTTTGATACTCCTGTCTCAACATCTTTGATACTCATGTCTCAACATCTTTGATACTCCTGTCTCAACATCTTTGATACTCCTGTCTCAACATCTTTGATACTCCTGTCTCAACATCTTTGATACTCCTGTCTCAACATCTTTGATACTCCTGTCTCAACATCTTTGATACTCCTGTCTCAACATCTTTGATACTCCTGTCTCAACATCTTTGATACTCCTGTCTCAACATCTTTGATACTCCTGTCTCAACATCTTTGATACTCTTGTCTCAACATCTTTGATAATCCTGTCTCAACATCTTTGATACTCCTGTCTCAACATCTTTGATACTCCTGTCTCAACATCTTTGATACTCCTGTCTCAACATCTTTGATACTCCTGTCTCAACATCTTTGATACTCTTGTCTCAACATCTTTGATACTCTTGTCTCAACATCTTTGATACTCCTGTCTCAACATCTTTGATACTCCTGTCTCAACATCTTTGATAATCCTGTCTCAACATCTTTGATACTCCTGTCTCAACATCTTTATACTCTGTCTCATCTTTGATACTCCTGTCTCAACATCTTTGATACTCCTGTCTCAACATCTTTGATACTCCTGTCTCAACATCTTTGATACTCTTGTCTCAACATCTTTGATACTCCTGTCTCAACATCTTTGATACTCTTGTCTCAACATCTTTGATACTCCTGTCTCAACATCTTTGATACTCCTGTCTCAACATCTTTGATACTCTTGTCTCAACATCTTTGATAATCCTGTCTCAACATCTTTGATACTCCTGTCTCAACATCTTTGATACTCCTGTCTCAACATCTTTGATACTCCTGTCTCAACATCTTTGATACTCCTGTCTCAACATCTTTGATACTCCTGTCTCAACATCTTTTATACTCCTGTCTCAACATCTTTGATACTCCTGTCTCAACATCTTTGATACTCTTGTCTCAACATCTTTGATACTCCTGTCTCAACATCTTTGATACTCCTGTCTCAACATCTTTGATACTCCTGTCTCAACATCTTTGATACTCTTGTCTCAACATCTTTGATAATCCTGTCTCAACATCTTTGATACTCCTGTCTCAACATCTTTGATACTCCTGTCTCAACATCTTTGATACTCCTGTCTCAACATCTTTGATACTCCTGTCTCAACATCTTTGATACTCTTGTCTCAACATCTTTGATAATCCTGTCTCAACATCTTTGATACTCCTGTCTCAACATCTTTGATACTCCTGTCTCAACATCTTTGATACTCCTGTCTCAACATCTTTGATACTCCTGTCTCAACATCTTTGATACTCCTGTCTCAACATCTTTGATACTCCTGTCTCAACATCTTTGATACTCCTGTCTCAACATCTTTGATACTCCTGTCTCAACATCTTTGATACTCCTGTCTCAACATCTTTGATACTCCTGTCTCAACATCTTTGATACTCCTGTCTCAACATCTTTGATACTCCTGTCTCAACATCTTTGATACTCCTGTCTCAACATCTTTGATACTCCTGTCTCAACATCATACTGGAACCACAGCGGCCAATTTTATTTTACTTAATTTTAATTAAGATCCTTAGAAAATTATCCTAGTTATTATTCCTCAAGTTATTCATAATTTGTTTTTCCATTTTGTTCAGGCGAAGGCGTTCCCCTGACAGTGCCAGACCTGAGCTGTTATCAGTGATAATTTACATTAGGTAACAGCTTCACTAATGTGCAGGCTTTTAGTGCAGAGCAATGCAGCTGGTGCCAGAGAGAGAGAGAGAGAGAGAGAGAGAGAGAGAGAGGAGAGAGGAAGAGAAGGGAAGGGAGATAGCAGATATGAAGGCAAGAAAAAGTTATTACGAGTATTTGAACATTTGGTGAGAAACCGAGTGTTCAGGAGATGGAACAGCCGCCGGAACTCATAAATTATTCCATAACATTCGTGTTGGAATACGAGGTCAGAAAAAAAAATATTTTCAATATCGTCAAAAAAAGAATGGGGAGAAGGAAATGAGGAAAGGAAACAATAGGTGGAGGTAAAAATGGGAAGGAAAGGGTTGTGTGCAACAAGGAAGAAATTTGAGCACAAAGACAGCAACACAATACTCGAGAATTTCACTGAAAGGAACATAAACGCAAGTCCAGGTAAACAAGGTATAACATCTTGTTCCCAGTGTGTGAGGCAGTGTGCCGCACCCCACTGTGTGAGGCAGTGTGCCGCACCCCACTGTGTGAGGCAGTGTGCCACACCCCACAGTGAGGCAGTGTGCCACACCCAGTGTGTGAGGCAGTGTGCCACACCCCACTGTGTGAGGCCGTGTGCCACGTTTGTGAGGCAGTGTGCCACACCCCACTGTGTGAGGCAGTGTGTCACACCCCACTGTGTGAGGCAGTGTGTCACACCCCACTGTGTGAGGCAGTGTGTCACACCCCACTGTGTGAGGCAGTGTGCCACACCCACTGTGCGAGGCAGTGTGCCACACCCATTGTGTAAGGTAGTGTGCCACACCCCACTGTGTGAGGCAGTGTGCCACACCCACTGTGCGAGGCAGTGTGCCACACCCAGTGTGTGAGGCAGTGTGCCACACCCCACTGTGTGAGGCCGTGTGCCACGTTTGTGAGGCAGTGTGCCACACCCCACTGTGTGAGGCAGTGTGTCACACCCCACTGTGTGAGGCAGTGTGTCACACCCCACTGTGTGAGGCCGTGTGCCACACCTCACTGTGTGAGGCAGTGTGCCACACCCACTGTGCGAGGCAGTGTGCCACACCCCACTGTGTAAGGTAGTGTGCCACACCCCACTGTGTGAGATAGTGTGCCACACAACACTGTGTGAGGCCGTGTGACATACCCACTGTGTGAGGCAGTGTGCCACACCCACTGTGTGAGACAGTGTGGTGTTCCTCTTACTACCTGAAAGACAATCCAACACTTCTCTGAACTACCACTACTATTAAGAAACACCTTCACCGATACATTTCTAAACTACTTCTTTCAGGAAACACCTCCAACACTTCTTTAAATTGTTCCTTTAAAGAAAAGCTTCTTTAACACTTCTCCAAACAATTCATGAATTCTGAGGGTGAGTGAATTAAAGAGAACATCACATCAGAGTTGTGTTTGTGAGTGCTACTGTGAGAGCCTTGACCATCACCCAGGCTCATAACAACCTGATGATACATGTGTCTTACATGTGTTAATAACCTGTGTTTTACATGTGTTTGTAACCTGCAAGTAAACACCCTCATCAGCGCCTCTCTGAACTACAACATCAAAGCAAATCCTTCAACAACACTTCCTGAAACCACTCCTTCAGGAAAAAACTTTCACCAGTGTAAATCTGGCAGCCCAAAACTTCTGTTAACTACTACTATTAAAACTACTTCTACTACTATTACTACTAGTACTACTATACTAGTACCACTACTAGTCCTACTACTACTAGTACCACTACTAGTCCTACTACTACTATTACCACTACTAGTCCTACTACTACTAGTACCACTACTATTAGTACTACTGCTACTATACCACAACTACTACTAGTTCCACTACTATATTATGCAGTGGGCTGCAGTAAATATATTGTATAAATACTCCATATTTCCGGGATTGTACTGAAACCGGACGTGTATTATTCCTGATCAGGCAGTGGCCAGAAGCCAACCAGAAGTAAAATTTTATAAAATGTCATGTACTTTTGAGAGACTTACTTAAGGTTAAATTTACGAATGTCTATCACTCAGAGAGTCAAAGAAAAGTAGAGTTGTTTTACCAGTCTCTCAGGACGATGCACGTTTGTTTATCCAGTACCAGAAGGACTGGGGTGAGGGTATTTCCCTCCTCATTTCCGTGTGGGGAAGCACTGGAATCATTAACTCATGGGCTAGGTGTGGACAGTGATGCTTTCCCCTCGGAGGTTTTTCTCAGTTTCAGAGACTGTTTGGCTAAGATGAGGTGGACGGCACTAGTGAACCAGCCTGCCAGTCTGCCCTGGGTGACGTGGGATCGTGAGGTGATGCTACATGATCTAGAGGCTAGAGAGGAGGTGGTGGTACTTTAGCCGGCTGCTGGGAACGCTGTGATTAGTAGTGCATGGTACCTGCTGGTGGATGAGGTCTCTGTTGAAAATTTAACCCACACACCCGATCAGAAAAACGCGTATGGTTACCCTTATCAGCAATCTAGCATGACTAATATTATGAAAAGTAAAGTACAAAACTTTGAAAAGGTTACTATTGATGCTGGAGTGGAAGCGTTGGCTCAGCCATCATGGAACTTTGTAAATGAGTTTTCTGATGTTAGAAAAGGGGACATGAATCCCCATTAGGTAAATGTACCTGAGCACATTCAACATGTTTTGAGTAGAATATGTAATTGAAAAGTGGTGTACATGGCTGTTTTGCAGAGAGATGTATATATGGAGGAAGATTGAAGTTTTTTTTTATATTTTCATTGTACTTAGCGAGAGTGAGTGGACATTGCCTTTCAAGGGTCTCACACTAGATGACACTCTCAGCATGTTCACTGACTGCCGCAAAGTAAATCTGATATCTAATGCTGAAGGGTTTCCCCGTATGAATAATTTCATTAATGTACAGTGGTACCCCGGATTTCGTACAGCTCCCAACTCGAACAATTATGTAAGTGTATTTTTGTAAGTGCCTTTTTAAGTGTATTTTTTGGGATCTGAAACGGACTAATCTAATTTACATTCGTCCTTATGGGAACAAATTCGTTCGATAACGGCACTCGAACAGCATTCGGGAACGAATTATTGACGAAATCCGGAGTACCACTGTACTAGAGACAAAAGTTGTGAGTATGTGGCAGGGTTATTTGATTTTCATGACCCAGTGTGCCAGTTATATATCTATATATGCAACTGTACTCTACAAGTACTTTAAATTTTTGTATAATTTTAAATATAGTGTTAGTGCTCCTGTAGCGACTATCAATGTTGCATTGGCATTTTCTCTGCAAGTAGACGCCAGTTCTGCTGGTGTTAGTGTTGCTGGTGTTAGTGCTGCTGGTGTTAGTGCTGCCTTGTTGAAAAAAGCAGCAGGACAATTACTGTCAGTAAATTTAAAAGTCACCAGAGAATTTATGGCCCAAGAGAAAAGGGGGCTCTTGTTTTGTTTTGATTGTTCATTTTTTTCAGTATAGTGATCACAGTCGTACATTTCCTTCACGTAGTGAGGAACCACACACTCGCATGCTCACTTTGGTGATTCGTTATGTGAAGGGGATAGAGAATGTGGTTACTCATGTATTTTCTCGTGTGTACTGTACATAATGTAGTGTGGACATTAATCTGCTCTCGTTTAGCAGTAGGTGAGTAGATGGTTTTCTGACCACCTAGTGGACTGAAGTCCGGTGAGCTGGTAGAGGGAGGTATCAGATTTCTCAAGAGTGTGTGTGTGTGTGTTTTTTTGGAGGTAGTCACGTCAGTACATGCTTATCATTACCTTTGATATACCTTTGAAGAGTTTCGAGAATGTCTCTACTCTCTGAGCCCGGCCATGGGCCAGGCTCGTCTGAACATAAGAAAGGAGGAACACTGCAGCAGGCCTGTTGGCCCATACTAGGCAGATCCTTCACATTTCATCCCACTAACAAGATATTTGTTCAACCCAATTTTCAATGCAACCCAAGAAATAAGCTTTGATAATTCTATTTACTCATGTGCGAGTCCCACTCAAATCCAACTCCTCTCACTCATGAATTTATCCAACCTAAATTTGAAACTACCCAAGGTCCTTGCTTCAATAACCCTACTAGGCAGAATGTTCCACTCATCAACTACCCTATTTCCAAACCAATACTTTCCTATATCCTTTCTAAATCTAAACTTATCTAATTTGAATCCATTATTGCGGGTTCTCTCTTGGAGAGATATCCTCAAGACCTTACTTATATCCCCTTTGTTAATACCCATTTTCCACTTGTATACCTCGATCATGTCTCCCCTCATTCTTCGTCTTACAAGTGAATGTAATTTTAGGGTCTTCAATCTTTCTTTATACCGAAGATTTCTAATGCTATGTATTAATTTAGTCATTCTACGCTGAATGTTTTCTAACGAATTAATATCCATTCTGTAATATGGCGACCAGAATTGAGCTGTGTAATCTAGGTGAGGCCTTACTAACGATGTATAAAGCTGTAATATAACCTCTGGACTTCTGTTGCTTACACTTCTTGATATAAATCCCAGTAATCTGTTTGCCTTATTACGTACGCTTAGGCATTGCTGTCTTGGTTTAAGGTTGCTGCTTACCATAACCCCCAAGTCCTTTTCGCAATCTGTATGGCTAAGTTCTACGTTATTTAACTTATAAGTGCTTGGGTTTTGGACACTCCCGAGCTTTAGAACCTTGCATTTATCTACATTGAACTGCATCTGCCACTTTTCTGACCAGGAATTGAGTTTGTCTAAATCCTCCTGAAGTTCCCTGACATCTACGTTTGAATCAATTATCTTACATATCTTCGTGTCATCGGCGAATTTGCTCATGTCACTAGTAATTCCCTCATCAAGGTCATTGATATATATTATAAACAACAACGGGCCTAAGACTGATCCCTGTGGAATACCACTTGTTACAGATCCCCACTCGGATTTAACCCCATTTATGCACACTCTCTGCTTCCTATTGGTGAGCCATGACTCGATCCATGACAGCACTTTTCCCCCAATGCCATGAGCTGCCACTTTCCTTAACAGTCTCTGGTGCGGTACTCTATCAAAAGCCTTACTAAAATCTAAATAAACAATATCGAATTCTTTATCGTGATCAACAGCCTCAAAAGCTTTACTAAAGAAGGTTAATAAATTAGATAGGCAGGAATGGCCCCTCGTGAATCCATGCTGAGTATCATTAATCAAATTATGGTTATCTAGATGGCTTCTAATAATATCAGCTATAATTTGCTTACAATTGAGGTTAGGCTTATTGGGCGGTAATTTGACGGTAGTGACTTGTCCCCTGCTTTAAAAATAGGAATTACATTAGCCATCTTCCACATATCAGACACTACACCTGTTTGAAGAGATAAATTAAAAATGTTAGATATTGGTTCACAGAGTTCCATTTTGCATTCCTTAAGAACCCTTGCAAAAAGCTCATCAGGACCCGGCGATTTATTTTGTTTCAGTCGGTCTACTTGTTTCATAACCATTTCGCTAGTGACTGTGATATTACATAAATCTTCTTCAGGGACACTATAAAAATTAATTACTGGGATATTATTAGTGTCTTCCTGTGTGAAAACCGAGAGAAAATAATTATTAAAGATAGAGCACATATCATTCTCGTTGTCAGTAAGATGCCCAGAGTTATTTTTAAGGGGACCTATCTTATCCCTAACTTTTGATCTATAAACTTGGAAAAAACTTTTTGGATTAGTTTTTGAATCCCTAGCAACTTTAATTTCATAGTCCCATTTAGCTTTTCTTATACCCTTTTTAACGTCCCTCTTAATGTCAGTGTACTGATTTATAAAATGTCCCTCACCTCTATTTATGCGCCTATAAATTGCTTTCTTCTGCCCTAAAAGATATTAGAGCCAATTATTCATCCATTTTGGGTCATTTCTACTTGATCTAATTTCTTTATACGGGATAAATGTTCTTTGGGCTGCCTGTATAGTGTTAAGAAAGCTGTCATATTGATAGCTCTCTTCGTTACCCCAGTCCACAGATGATAAGTGTTCTCTAAGCCCATTATAATATGCTAAGCGAAAGTCTGGGACTGTTACTGAATTATCCCTACCATCATACATCCAATCAATGCTAAAGGTAATTGACTTGTGGTCGCTTGTGCCGAGTTCGTCTGTAATTTCTAAATTATTAACAAGGGATTCCTTGTTTGCCAGAACCAAGTCAAGTAGGTTATTTCCCCTTGTAGGTTCTGTCACAAACTGCTTCAAAAAACAATCCTGAACTACTTCTAAAAAGTCGTTTGATTCTAAATTACCTGTCAAGAAATTCCAATCAATCTGACTAAAGTTAAAGTCCCCTAGAATTACTACGTTATCATGCCTTGTGGCCTTAACAGTTTCCTCTCAAAGTAGTCTCCCTTGTTCCCTATTTAAGTTTGGAGGACGATATATCACGCCTAAAATTAATTTTTCACACCCCTCTGAAAATTCTATCCAGACAGACTCTGTATGCATTATTTCAGACTTTATACCCGTTTTTATGCAACAGTTTAAATGCTGCTCGCTTGTTCAACCAGGCTGTTGCTGTTGGAGGCCCACTGCCCCACATATCCATCACAGCCTGGTTGATCTGGCACCTGGTGAAGATACTTGTCCAGTTTCCTCTTGAAGGCTTCTATACTTGTCCCAGCCGTGTTTCTGATATCTTATGGTAAGATGTTGAATAGTCTGGAACCCCGGATATTGATACAGTGTTCCCTTATTGTTCCCACTGCACCCCTGCTTCTCACTGGGCTTATTTTACACTTCCTCCCATATCTCTCACTCCAGTATGTTGTTATGGCAGTGTTCAAATTCGGGACCAGCCCTCGAGTTCTTTCCAGGTATATATTATCATGTATCTCTCTCTCCTCCGCTCCAATAAGTACATGATCAAGACTTGAAGGCGTTCCCAGTAATTTAGGTGCTTTACTGGCTCAATGTGAGCCGTAAACGATCTCTGTATTTGTTCCAGCTCTGATATTTCTCCTGCTTTGAACGGGGCCGTCAGCACTGAGCAATATTCTAAGTGAGAGAGCACTAGCGATTTGAAGAGTGTCACCATCGGCATTATTTCCCTTGTTTTGAAAGTTCTCAGTACCCACCCCATCTTCCTGGCTGTCGTGATCTTTGCCTTCTTATGGACTTTAAAAGAAAGGTCAGCTGACATAATTATTCCCAGGTCTTTTACGTGTTCCTTTCGTTCTATGTTGTGACCCTTTTGAGTTTTATATATAGTGTTCCTTTTGAGTTCTTCATTCTTTCTATACCTCAGCAGCTGAAACTTATCACCATTGAACGTCATGTTGTTCTCCACTGCCCACTGGAAGACCCTGCTTATGTCTTCCTGTAATTTTTCAGTGTCCTCTAACGTAGTGACTTTCATGCTTATTTTAGTGTCATCTGCAAATGATACAAAAGTGTGCCGGGTGTTTTTATCTACGTCTGCTATGTATGAGGATGAGAAACAGCAGAGGTGCCAGGACAGTACCTTGGGGCACTGAGCTTTTGACCTCACTGATGCTGGATCTTATGTTCTGTGTGTTAGGAATCCGAAAATCCATCTGCCTACCTTCCCCGTAATGGCCTTCATTTTGAGCACTATCACTACATGCTAACATAAGGTGTGGGCGGTGATGACTCACCATTTTTGGGTCATGAATAGTGATCCTGTGTGTTGTGTTTCTCCAGGACCCACCTGTTTTCTTTTTTGGATAACCAAGTGGGGTGACTCCAGGGTTCCTTGGAATGACGGTGTAGGTGACGGCTGGGAGGCTCACCTTTTGAGGGATCAATGGTGATGACTCCAGTGTGTTTTTGAAGGTCATAATCCCACTGACTAATTTTATATGTGACTTACTACCCAGTTTTGAATTCTGGTAATTTTCTCTCCCGTGTTGTCCAACTTCTATCAGTGGTGTGTTTTGCATAGCCAGTTTTGCTTATTGTATATTGTAATAATATTGGTAGAATTACCGACAATATGTTAAGTAAAAGGACACAATTGCAACTAATGTGACATTATATTGTGGCAACGTTTCGCTCTCAGGAGCTTTCTCAAGCCGTTACGGCTTGAAAGCTCCTGGAAGCGAACTGTGCACAATAAATGTCA
Source organism: Cherax destructor (assembly GCA_009830355.1). NCBI lineage: Eukaryota > Metazoa > Arthropoda > Malacostraca > Decapoda > Parastacidae > Cherax > Cherax destructor. The sequence goes on along the minus strand of WNWK01004406.1, from coordinate 75,344 downwards.
CATTAGTTGCAATTGTGTCCTTTTACTTAACTTATTGTATATTGCTGTGAGACGCAGAGTTGATATTGTATTTTCTATTTGTATTAATATGTACACTAATTTTTTGCATTGTTTCTAGAGACTGTTTATATATTTTTATGAAGTGTTTATTTCCTTGGTGACAGCAGAGCTGTATACTAATGAACATTTATGCTGTTTAAAAAAAGAGAGACTTTCTCAGTTTATCATAAGTATCCTTGTATATATTTATGTAAACTTTTTATATAATATGTACAGAGGTACCCCAGTCAGTTCTTTAATTTTATGTCATGTATAGAAAATGCATCAACGTAGGTGTTTGGCCAACACAGTGTTGTAATGGTGCATTTTCCTGTTTCAGAGTACACCTATAAAGCCTCACTGTGGTCTCATTTGGTGTAAAACCTGATCACTTTTACATCAAGAGTTTCACACGATTGCGGATTAGCAGCGTTCATTGTAGAGATAAGCTTTACGTTGATAAATGTTTATTGTGTTTTTCTATGTAGATGTCAATTGCACCAAGACAGTGCTTGATGCATTTTTCTTATTTGGGAAAATTTTGTGTTTCCCCAGACCTAAGGTTCAATTCCCATTTTTTTTTTCTTGACTAGTTGCACCTGAGTGGGTTCAGCTAGCTGAGTGAGACCGGTGGTCTAGGGGAGGGGATATTACGCAGTGGGCTGCAGTAAAAGTATTGTATAAATAATACTCCATAGTTCCGGGATTGTACTGAAACCGGACGTGTATTATTCCTGGTCAGGCAGTAAACAGGAGACAAGGAGACAGGAGCAGATGAAGTGTAAGTTCAGTACGTGAAGGACGGCGGCTTGGTGAAGGCGTCATGGGTTGGCGTTAGTGTGAGTAGGTGGTTTGGTGATTTTTTTTTAGTATATACTATAGGTAATTTTGTTTGTGTTTAAGTGCTCTCATGTTTATCTGTAAGGCCCTAGTATGCAGAGGCCTGTTTAAGTTTTGGGAGAGTACTGTATGGTGTTTTGCCTGCTGGTAGACAGACCAGCAGAAGGGGGTGTGTGTATGTCATGGAGCCTCCCTGTTTACTCACTAGTAGCAGTGTGCTAGTGAGCTAATGTGAACTGGAGTAAAGGTGATGTTGTAGTGGAGAAGATTATAAGTTGTATATACGTTTCTTTTAATATATATTTTTGTATAAATGAGTTTTTGTGTCCTTATAATAATAATTAATTCCACATTTAATGTGAAGGTACAAGCTGGCCCTAGAGTGTCTGTTCTTTATTCAGTGTTAAATAATATTACTCCTAGACAACAGGTTGAGCAGCATTTAGGAGCCAGGACCTTTTATTTAAGTTACGAGCACAAAGTCGTAACATGCTACTACTAGTACTACTACTAGTAACACTACCACTAAAACGTACTATTACTACTAGTACCACAACTACTAAAACGTACTATTACTACTACTAGTACCACTACTACTAAAACGTAATATTACTACTACTAGTACCATTACTACTAGTACCAGTACTACTAGTACCACTACTAGTACCATTACTACTAGTACCAGTACTACTAGTACCACTACAACTACTAGTACCACTACTACTAGCACCACTACTACTAGTACCACTACTACTAGTACCACTACTGCTGCTACTAGTACCACTACTGCTGCTACTAGTACCACTACTGCTGCTACTAGTACCACTACTGCTGCTACTAGTACCACTACTGCTGCTACTAGTACCACTACTGCTGCTACTATACCACTACTGCTGCTACTAGTACCACTACTGCTGCTACTAGTACCACTACTGCTGCTACTAGTACCACTACTGCTGCTACTAGTACCACTACTGCTGCTACTAGTCCACTACTGCTGCTACTAGTACCACTACTGCTGCTACTAGTACCACTACTGCTGCTACTAGTACCACTACTGCTGCTACTAGTACCACTACTGCTGCTACTAGTACCACTACTGCTGCTACTAGTACCACTACTGCTGCTACTAGTACCACTACTGCTGCTACTAGTACCACTACTGCTGCTACTAGTACCACTACTGCTGCTACTAGTACCACTACTGCTGCTACTAGTACCACTACTGCTGCTACTAGTACCACTACTGCTGCTACTAGTACCACTACTGCTGCTACTAGTACCACTACTGCTGCTACTAGTACCACTACTGCTGCTACTAGTACCACTACTGCTGCTACTAGTACCACTACTGCTGCTACTAGTACCACTACTGCTGCTACTAGTACCACTACTGCTGCTACTAGTACCACTTACTGCTGCTACTAGTACCACTACTGCTGCTACTAGTACCACTACTGCTGCTACTAGTACCACTACTGCTGCTACTAGTACCACTACTGCTGCTACTAGTACCACTACTACTACTAGTACCACTACTACTACTAGTACCACTACTACTACTAGTACCACTACTACTACTAGTACCACTACTACTACTAGTACCACTACTACTACTAGTACCACTACTACTAGTACCATTACTACTACTAGTACCACTACTATTAGTAACACTACTACTACTACTAGAACTACTACTAGTACCACTACTACTACAACTAGTAGTACTTCTACTTCAAAGTTAAATTAACCTGCAAATGGAAAAACACCTAAAAACTGCGAGAGTAAATTAAGGAACAGATTTACCAGAGGAAATTAAGTTGCAGAGTTACGAAAGCAAATTAAAGAGCAGAGTTACAAGAGAAAATTAAAGAACAGAGATACCAGAGGAAATAAAGAGTAGAGTTACAAGCGTAAATTAAAGAGAGTTACAAGAGGATATTAAAGAGCAGATTTTGAGGAAATTAAAGAGCAGAGTTACGAGAGGAAATTAAAAAGCAGAGTTGGAACTCATCAGTCACAATCGTGATTCCTTTTACCTGACTTTCTCTCAAGGGAGGTTCCTTGAAGCTGGTGAGGGGCTCTTGATCTAGGGAATTGGATCTGTGCTCCAGTTCCCTGAATTGAGCCTGAATACCTTCCACCCCCTCCCCCCACATGCGCTGTATAATCCTACGGGTTTAGCGCTCCCCCTTGATTATAATAATAATAATAATTCTACCTGACTTAGTCTCCTCTTCTCCACCTCCATCTCCTCCCTCCCTTCCTCCTTCTGCTGCTCTTCCTCTTCTCTTCCACTTCACCCTTCTGCTTCCTTCTCCTTGTTTTCCTCTTACTCGTCTTTGTCCTCGTCGTCCTCCTCTTTGTCCTCGTACTCCACCTCGTCCTCGTCCTCCTCTTCGTCGTCGTCGTCCTCCTCCTCTTCGTCGTCGTCGTCCTCCTCCTCTTCGTCTTCCTCGTCCTCCTCTTCGTCTTCCTCGTCCTCCTCCTCTTCGTCTTCCTCGTCGTCCTCCTCCTCTTCGTCTTCCTCGTCCTCCTCCTCCTCTTCGTCGTCGTCGTCGTCCTCCTCCTCTTCGTCGTCGTCCTCCTCCTCTTCGTCTTCCTCGTCCTCCTCCTCTTCGTCTTCCTCGTCCTCCTCCTCCTCTTCGTCTGCCTCGTCCTCCTCCTCTTCGTCTTCCTCGTCCTCCTCCTCTTCGTCTTCCTCGTCCTCCTCCTCCTCTTCGTCTTCCTCGTCCTCCTCCTCTTCTTCGTCGTCCTCCTCCTCTTCGTCGTCCTCCTCCTCTTCCTCGTCCTCCTCCTCTTCCTCGTCCTCCTCTTCTTCGTCGTCGTCCTCCTCCTCCTCCCCGTCCTCTTCGTCCGGTGTTTCACAATTTACAGTTTTCTAGATTTGTGATATGCCAATCAGAATTTTCTTCACTGGTTAATATGCAAAAACATTTTACATTGCAATTATCGATAAATAGAACAGCATTTTGGCAAAGACTGACCGGACTATGACTGATCTTCCAGTAATTTCCTAATTTATATAATTTTGAATGATTTATTTGTGATTTGGAATATAAATTGTGTCAAACTATCTGCAGCTTCTTTAGTATTTGCATAAACTTCGATGTCTTGAAGGCGTCTGATAACTTGCTTGTTCTCATAAATTTATTATAAACTTGTGCTAGTAGTTTGTTCAGGGCAAAATATTCCTCTTTAAATATATACTTTGATCCGATGTCTGGCCGCTTTCCTTTTGTTTTTTGTCCATTTATTTTTTTCTTTTTTTTCTGCGAGAATTTTCACTACTTCGGGAAGTGTTAATGGTAGCAACGTTGTTCTTTCAGTTCTTTTGTTTTATTGTTTTGTTAGAGGTCTCATTTTCTATCATGTTTACATTTTCGAAGATTCTGATTAGTTCTTGGCATAACTGTTTGTCATCTCTCCCTGAGTTCATTGTCTTCCCTCGGCTGACGAACTGGTGTCTCCAGATTTGAAGATAGGTAAGTTTTAAAGTCACTCTCCACATGCAAACACACACACACACATACACACACACACACACACACACACACACATACACACACACACATACACACGCACACACGCACGCACACACAAAACGACAGCAGCTGAGGGAGAGGACACAAAACCGAAAGGAACTAGGAAGAGAGACACGAACAGAATCGGCAGAGGACAACCAGAGCCGGGCAGAGCAACAAGAGCAAGCACACAGAACCACCCCCAGAACCCCACAGCAAAACACGCTATCCCAACAAAGACCACAATCCACACTCACAGCCCCCACCCCACACTACGCTGTAGAATCCCGCAGCACACTGCCAGGTTCACCACCCTCACAAAACACAGTGTTAGAGAGGAAACTGAAGGTATGGTACACCAACACTGAGGGAATAACGAATAAGTGGGAGGAGTGGCACGAAAGAGTCAAAGAGGCATCACCGGACATCATAGAGGAGACAGAGGAGAAGCAAGAGATTACATAATAAGAACGCTTCAGTCTGGAGGTCCCAAGGTGATAATTGCAGTGATATATAACCCACCACATAACAGCAGGAGGCCAAGGCAAGAGTACGATGAGAGTAATAGAGCGATGGTTGACACACTGGCTGAAGTGGCCAGAAGGGCTCATGCGAGCAGGGCAAAGCTACTAATCACGGAAGACTTCAACCTAAAGAAAATAGATTGGGAGAACTTGGAAACACATGGGGGCCAAGAAACATGGAGGGCTAAGATGATGGAGGTGGTACTGGAAAACCTCATGTACCAACACGTAAGGGACACTACCAGAGAAAGAGGAGAGAATGAACTAGTGAGACCAGACCTAGTATTCATCTTGTGTAGTGCAGATATTGAGGACATCACATATGAAAGACCCCTCGGGGCCAGTGATCATGTGGTTCTGAGCTTCGAATACATATAAGAGTTACAAGTGGAGAGGGAAGCAGGAAGGGCCGGACGAATGAAGCCAAACTACAAGAAAGAGGACTAGGCAGGCATGAAGAATTTCCTGCACGGGAATCAGTGGGACAGAGAACTGGCCTAGAAGTTAGTAAACGAGATGATGGAATATATGACAACAATATGCAAGGAAGCTGAGGAGAGGTTTGTACCCAAGGGTAACAGGAATAACGAATAAGCCAGGATGAGCCCTTGGTTCACCCAAAGGTGCAGAGAGGCCAAAACAAAGTGTGCTAGAGAATGGAAGAAGTATAAAAGGAAAAGGACCCAGGAGAATAAGGAGAGCAATCGTAGAGCCAGAAATGAATATCCACAGGTAAGTAGGGAGGCCCAAAGACAATACGAGAATGACAGCAGCGAAAGCCAAATCTGACCCAAAGGTGTTGTACAGGCACATCAGGAGGAAAACAACAGTCAAGGACCAGGTAATCAGGCTGAGAAAGGAAGGAGGACCACGAAGTATGTGAGGAACTCAACATGAGATTCAAAGAAGTGTTCACAGAGGAGGCAGAAGGGCCTCCAGAAAGGCGGAGAGTTGGGGTACACCATCAAGTGTTGGACACAATACATACAACTGAGGAGGAAGTGAAGAGGCTGCTAAGCGAGCTAGATACCTCAAAGACGATGGGGCCATATAACAGTTCTCCATGGGTCCTGAGAGAGGGAGCAGAGGCACTATGTGTACCAATAACAACAATCTTCAACACATCTATCGAAACAGGGTGACTACCTGAAGTATGGAAGTCAGCAAATGTAGTCCCAATTTTTAAAAAAAGAGACAGACATGAAGCATTAAACTACAGACCAGTGTCACTGACATGTATAGTATGCAAGGTCATGGAGACGATTGTCAGGAGGAGAGTGGTGGAGCACCTAGAAAGGAATGAGCTTATCAACGACAGTCAGCACGGTTTCACGGAGGGAAAATCCTGTGTCACAAACCTACATGGTGTATGGTGTGGGAAGATGCCAGCCGAGACCGCCTTCATCTCCACCACCTCCTCCACCATCCTCCACCACCTCCTCCACCATCCTCCCTCCGTCGTCCACCGTCCTACAGCTTAAAGACACTTATATATTTAGAGACATTTAAGAGTGTTTGAGACATTTTCTCAGTCGATAGTGAACTTGTATCATTCAGAGACTTGTGATTTAATTGCAGACTCAGTGTTAATTTAGATTCTCTGCTTGTAATCATTTTATTTTTCCTATTGTTGTCTCTGTTTATTTTTCGTGTCTCATTCTATTTATATATTGTGCTGTGTTAATTCCTTATATCTGAAATAAGTAATATTTCCTCTGTGTTGTGTGCAGTATTTTGCTTTAATTAATTTCGTTATTGTGTACCATTCATTTTCGTTGTATTTTCCCTGTGTTTTCCTGCTAATATTGTGTTAATGCATTCAGTGTTTCTTTCCCCAGAGTTTTAAATCAGCATTTTAGCCTTGTATATGTTGTTGTTTTGTGTGATTATTTTATATATGCAGACTAGTGTCCCATATTTTATGTGAAACCAAGAGTTTATTTATTTCTGCTTAACGACAAGTCTTTAGTTAAAGAACATTTTGAGCACTATAAGTTCCATATATGTACCTGTAAGTGTTCCATTGATGTTCCTTGTGTTCCTAATATCTGTAAATGTTACACATCATCAGTTCTGTATATTAGCATTTTTGTCCACATTCTTGATTTTAGTTTGAACAAGTTCACTCTTAGTTTGACTAATTAAAGTAAGTGTTCTTATTGACTTGTTTTGCCTTATTGAACTTGAGAGTGAGAGTGTTCAAACTAGTTAATTCTTGATATCTTTATTATTCTTCTGAGCTACATTTTCCCAGTGCAAATTTTTTTATTGATTAATTGTTTATTTCTGCAACTGACTTTTTGTGCAATTCAATTTTGCAGTGATTACATTTTGCTTTTATAAATTTCTATCTTGTTATTTTGTTTAAGTAATTGTTTATTTTTCAAGAGTGATAAATCATTATTCAGTACAATATTCTCAGTGATTCCAGTATAGCCATTTCTGTTCTGTTTCCAGTGCATAATATTTTAATTGTGTGTCATTTTTTAGAAAATTGTTTTCCCAGTCTTATTTTATTTACATAAGAATTATTGATTCTGTTTTATTATTTTTGCATTGATTTATTATTTTTTCTATTCAATTTCTTTGTTGAACTGAGAGTAAAGACAACTCACCTTGCTATTAATTCAAATTAAAGTATGATTTCCCTTGAATATTAAAGTGTTGCCTTATTTTGCCAAGTAAATTTCAGTGAGTTTTCTTTGCTCTGCAGTGTGTCTTGTACATTGTCATTACTTATGCAGATTAGTTAAGCATTGTTAATCCCATTAAGCTATATTGTGTCATATATTTATCTTCTTATTCTTGCTTTTTGAATTCTCATGTAAATTCTTTGCAATCATATCTCAAGTAACTTCGGGCAATAACTTAGTAATTTAGTGCAACATCCTAATAGTCACTTACCGACTGACAGACCAACCCAGACCCCGAGACATCACAGCTTTGCTCGTGACCCTTTTGACGCACTGCCCTTGTTCAATGGAAATCCAGATAATCTTGAAGCGTGGTTTACTGCCGTTCATTCTAGAGCCTTAGTGGAAGGTCCTCCATCAGAGGAAAGTCTCATCAGAATTGGGAAGGAATGCCTTGCTAGATCACCAGCTGCCATGAATGTCTCTAACCTGCTGCAGATGAGTGATTTTGAGGATCTCACTACGTGGGCAGAGTATGAGTCTTTGATACGTTCATATCTTAAACCAAAGAGAGTGTCTGACCCGTATATTGTCCTTAGGGAATTAGTGTACGCAGCACCTAGGCCGGATGAAATTTTGGACAAATTCGCGCTCCGCTTAAATAGCCTTTTGTCCTCGTTCATTACAGCAGTCCAATCCTCAGACTTCATACCTTATGAGGATAAACGAGGTACTATGTCGTTCGCAAAATTAGCAACTTTTGGAGCTATCAAGTAGTTGATGCCGCCTGCTTCATTGTATGCCTATAACTCCAACCCTCTGTCAAAATGGCACTGTTCGCAGCCCTCATGCACGTGCGAGATTTGTGTCCCGATAGAACCATCCCTTATCGCAGGTCTACAACGTCTACATAGCTTGATATGAACCACCCAGTCCCACCCATTGTTTGTGCAACAGCGAAAAGTCCCGATAGACATCACTCACATCAGTTGTCCAATGCTAGCATAATGAGTCAGTATCCTCGTAGTGCTCATAGTGCATGCTATAACTGTGGCTACAGAGGCCATATTGCAGTGAATTGCCCTGATAATAACCCTAGTGATGAGGAATTCCTGTCACAATTGCCTTATTGTACATATAGAATACATGGACATGACACATCTGAGTGCAATGCTCTCAACAACCTTAGGTACTCTAGATCTTTCCGTTACCGTTCCTACCGCAGAACCAGGAAAGAAAATAGAGGTCGTGGTTCTCATGCTATTAACCAGAACCAGGCTCATTCTTCCAATTTGGGGGAATTCGAGCGCCCCAGTCAAACCTCCCCGTGGTGACAGTAGGTGATAATGAGTACCCCATCCCCATTAGTAATTCCTTCAATGCCTTAAGCAGTCTTGAAAAAGAAAGTCTCGTTGATGATGTTGCTTCACACGTCTTTGATGAAGATATTTTTGGGGATGAAGTGGAACAAACCTTCTCTGATGAAAATCCTCCTTCTTGCTTGCACATAAATTCCAATGTAACAATAGGTCCCTTAGTACAAACATCTGTTCTTAATGCACCCGTTCATGTGTTCATGGACTCTGGTGCGCAAGTCAATATTATCATGTCTAGTTTGTTTAAGGATAAGCAGTTACGACATGTCCTTCTCGTAGAATCAACTCGTGTCCTCCCTTAGTGGTGTGGACGGTTGTCCGAGGTCGGACTTCCCTCACCTTTTCTATCCAAGGTAGAGATTTTACTGCTTCCTTCCTTGTTGTTGACCATATTAGTTTCCCTGGTGATCTTCTACTGGGATTTGCTTCCATGAGAGATTTATGCATTGTGCTTGATTCTTACCGATGGCTTGCACAAATTGATGACTTGATCGTACCATTTTGGGGTTACCAGCTTGGATCCAAGATCTGCCATACTGCCGAAGAGTACAAAGTTCGGATTAAGTCCTTCCAGGCCAGCGCATTTTCCAGTAGCATACCCAAGCGATCAGACACTGGTAATCCTATAACTCCTGTCTGTGTTCCACCTACAACTTCAGGCATGCAAGATAGTGTCCAGTTATCTCAGGTGCCGGAGGTATCCCAGACAACCTTGAGTGTTGAGCCTATCTCTGCAATGACTATGAATTTGAGTGGTAGTTCCTCTGCAGGGGACACCTTGTTGGGAAACGATGCTTGAGGATGGTGTTATCGCACCTAACAATTCACCCTGGAATGCGCCCGTGATCCTAGTACCTAAGAAGGACGGTACTTGGCATCCAGTGATAGACTTCATGAAGCTAAACATGAAAACTATCCCAGATCACTTCCCACTTCTTGTACTTGGTGACCTTTTATGTAATATCAGAGATAAGAAAGTCTTCTCGACATTAGATTTGTTACAAGGGTTTTGGCAAGTCCCTCTCCACGAGGACAGTCAAGAGCTAACAGCATTCTCCACTCCAACAGGCCATTATCACTTCCTCCGTATGGCTTTCGGTTTATGCTCTTCGCCTATCACATTCTCGAGGCTCATGACCAATATCTTTAGAGGCCTCATAGGCCTCTAAAGATATTGGTGTACCTAGATTATGGTGTACCTAGATGATGTAATCGTCATGGCCGAGGACGTGGACAAGCATCTAGAGAGACTTGACATGGTACTGAGTAAGCTTGAAGAAGGTTATTTGAAGATCAAACTGTCTAAGTGCCAATTTTTCAGATCAGAGATCAAGTTTCTTGGTCATGTAGTTACTCCTAGAGGGGTTACGACTGACCAAAGTAAAGTAACTGCTGTACTAAATTTTCCATCTCCCATAACTGCTAATGCCATAAGATCGCTTGTGGGCTTAGCAGGTTTTTACAGATCTTTCATTGCTAATTTTTCCTCAATAGCAGCTCCTATGAGTTGCTTAAGAAGGATGCTCCATTTGTTTGGACTTTCCATCAAGAAAAGCGTTCCAAACACTTAAAGAAAAGTTAACATCTGCTCCAATTTTGAAATTCCCAGATTTTTCAAAGTCTTTCTACCTAACCACTGATGCTAGCTCAATCAGCATAGGTGTCGTCCTCGCTCAGAAGACCGATAGTAAATACAACGCAGTTGCATTTGCTAGCCGTGTCCTCACAAAGGCTTAGAGAAATTATACAGTAACTGAACAAGAAGCCTTAGCTATAGTATGGTCTTTAAAACACCTCCGAGATATTATATATCAGTACCCTCTTCTGATTTTCTTATTCCAGAACAAACAACCTATTGGAAGATTAACCAGGTGGTCCTTGACCATCCAAGGGTTCGATCCTACCTTTGAACACTTGCCTGGCAGATTAAACGTAGTCACAGATGCTCTATAGTGACACGTAAATATAGTAACCGCTGATCCTCCATTCAGTGAAGAAGACATAAAAAATGCTCCAAGAACAGATCCCATGTGGTCTGGTGTGATTCGATTCCTGCTCCAAGAAGATCTCATTCTGACTGTGAAGCCACCAGCACCCATCAGTGACTTTGTCATGAACCAAGAATTGCTGTATCGAACAACCAAGCTCTAGACGTGTATACAAGTTAGTAATTCCGCAGTCACTAGTGAATGTAGCCCTACAGCTAGTTCATGATGCACCAGGTGTTGCACACCCTGATATGGATCGTTCTGTGAAACAAACCAGACTAAAATATTTTTGGCCCTGTATGGGAACTGATATTGCTGATATGTTAAGAAATGTAGTGTTTGTATGCAACATAAAGGTAATGTTAATGACCCTAATCCTATCCAGGTGTATCCCACTACTAGTGAACCATGGGAAAGATTTGCAGTAGACTTGCTAACTAATTTTCAATGCTCCCTTCAGGGCAATAAACCATTTCGCCAGGTACTGTGAGTTAGTGCCTATTGCAGATAAGACAGCTGAGACTGCAGCCAAAGTGTTTAAAGAGAATATAATCTGTAGACATACCACCCCTAAATTCCTAGTAACAGATAATGGAGGTGAATTCTGTAACAAGATTCTAGAAAATTTGTGTGCTTCGTACAAGATAACTAAATCAACCATTGTTCCTCACCATCCTGCCAATAATGGTTTAGCAGAAAGAACTAATAAGAAAGTACTTGAAGTGTTGAGAGCCACTGTCAATCCCAATAGTGCAACCTGGAATGAAGTTATACCTGATGTTCAGTGTGCGATAAATTCTGCTTACAATGCTTCTATAGGTAATACTCCACATTATGCATTGTACGGTGTAGATAAGCACTTGCCTTATGAGTTGTTATATTCTAATCCGAAATCAAATTACAATTCTGACGATTTCATAGCAACTCGTACCAGCCAAGCTCAAAGTGTTTTCAGAAGAATCCGTGAAACACTTCATAAATCAACATCAGAATTTACAAGAGTTACTAATGCTCATGCAAAGCAGACCAAAATTAAAGTAGGTTCGATAGTAATGCTGAATAACTTTAATAAAACTTCCGCAATGCCTAAGTTCGATCAAAAGTTTGTTGGTCCTTATCGAGTAGTCGAACATATCAATGGCAATAAGTATAAAGTTAGAGAAATAAGTACTGGTCAATATAAAGAGTCACATTTAGACACATGAAGTTAGTGTGTGATGAAGATGAGGCCCCTAACAACCAGACTATTGTGACTGACAATGATAATCCGTCTGACCCTGTACCCTCTACTTCTAGTAATCAGCCAGAGGAACAATCTGAATGTCGTTACTCCTTACGTACACGACAAGTATTGAGAAATCCTCAAGTATCAGTTGTAAATACGAATTTAGACCCTCCTCAACCTAGGCATGTGTTGTCAATTGCAAAAGATTTCGATCAACCTAGAGATGATAAACATTCTGCATATGTAAATCTTACCCTAGCAGAGTTTTGGTTAAATGTACATAGCCTGTATAATTAGATGATTAAGTTAAAAGAAGTTGTCAACTGTGTGTTTTGTTATCAGCTGATCAGTATCCAGAATTTTTTTTGTGTGTGTGTTCGCATTCCCTCCAAATTCTGAGATTTAACAGTACAACTTGTGCATGCCAGGTCTGCATTTTCTGTTAAAACACTTTCTTCTTTGTAAATATATTCTTCCTCAGAATCCGTTGAGCACATGAATACAGATCAATCGATCATTTCTATCTCTTTTATTATACTGTGATTTACTATCATAATTTGTAATGCATTACAGTAAGAACCATTAAAATAAGATCCATTACAATAAGATCCATTACAATAAGATCAATTACAATAACATCCATTACAGTTGATTACATTAATATCCATTCAGTCGATTACATCCTATTACCATTTCTGTGATTAGTTCTAAGTTATATATGTGTTTGCATAGAATCAGCCCAGAGCCACCTGTCTGTTCAGCCTATAGAGTTGTATTGTATGTCGAGACGCCATACATAACATGACCGAGCTGTCAGTAGAGTTACAGTAGAGTTACTCACTCCGTCGACAATCATAGAACTGAACAGATAGGCTGGGCTATCTTCCCCTCACAGACTGTCAATATATAGTTACCAACCGCCTAGTGTGTTTCACTACGACCGTCCATATCTCCAAAGTACCCACACAACACTAGGACCGGTGCTGATTCTGGTATTTGTGAACGACACGATGGAGGGAATAGACTCTGAAGTGTCCCTGTTTGCAGATGATGTAAAGTTGATGAAAAGAATTCAATCAGACGAGGACCAGGCAGAACTACAGAGGGATCAGGACAGGCTGCACGTCTGGTCCAGCAACTGGCTACTGGAGATCAACCCCACCAAGTGCAAAGTCATGAAGATTGGGGAAGGACAAAGAAGACCACAGATGGAGTATAGTCTAGGGGACCAGAGACTACAAATCTCACTCAAGGAAAATGATCTTGGGGTGAGTATAACACCAGGCACATCTCCTGAGGCGCACATCAACCAAATAACTGCTGCAGCATACGGGCGCCTGGCAAACCTAAGAACAGCATTCTGACATCTTAATAAGGAGTCATTCAGGACCCTGTACACTGTGTATGTTAGGCATATATTGGAGTATGCAGCGCAAGTTTGGAACCCTCACCTAGGCAAGCATGTAAGGAAACTAGAGAAAGTGCAAACTTTTGTAACAAGACTAGTCCCAGAGCTAAGGGGTATGTCCTATGAGGAGAGGTTAAGGGAAATCGACCTGACGACACTGGAAGACATGAGAGACAGGGGGGATATGATAACGACATATGAAATACTGAGAGGAATCGACAAGGTGGACAGAGACAGGATGTTCCAGAGATGGAACACAGGAACAAGGGGTCACAGTTGGAAGTTGAAGACTCAGATGAATCACAGGGATGTTAGGAAGTATTTCTTCAGTCACAGAGTTGTCAGGAAATGGAATAGTCTGGGAAGTGATGTAGTGGAGGCAGGATCCATACATAGCTTTAAGAAGAGGTATGATAAAGCTCATGGAGCGGGAAGAGTGACCGAGTAGCGGCCAGTGAAGAATCGGGGCCAAGAACTGTGAATCGACCCCTGCAGCCACACACACAGGCCTAGTGTCTAATCGACATGGGCCTAGAACAAAATGGTAACTAACTAACACACGAGGAACTGACAAGGTGGACAGAGACAGGATGTTCCAGAGATGGGACACAGAAACAAGGGGTCACAATGGAAGTTGCAGACTCAGATGAGTCAAAGAAATGTTAGGAAGTATTTCTTTAGTCATAGAGATGTCAAGAAGTGGAGTAGTCTGACAAGCGACGTAGTGGAGGCAGGAGCCATACATAGTTTTAACACGAGGTATGTTAAAGCTCATGGAGCAGGGAGAGGATCTAGTAACGACCAGTGAAGAGGCAGGGCCAGGAGCTATTACTCGACCCCTGCAACCACAAATAGGTAAGCACACACAAACACGCACACACACACACACACACACACACACACACACACACACATACAAACACACATACACACTATCCACTCCACTCCAGCGCAAATGTAAATACTGAGTAATTTTACCCACTGCTCACGAGGTGGCTATGTTGCCTCTATGGTATATATAACTCCACCAGACATTCCCTCATTCAGTTTAAACAGTTTGCGCTAAAAATACAAGTATGATTCCTTTCAGGTTTGTGTTGAAGCCTTGTACTGACACTCACTTTGGAGTATGATAGCGAGATAATTGCAATAGGATGGCGCATCATGGCATTGAGACGGTATAAAGTGACAGTGAGACGGTTTAAAGTGGCATTGAGACGGTATAAAGTGACAGTGAGACGGGTATAAAGTGACAATGAGAGCACCATTATCTGAGAGAACACGTGAATGAGACGTGTTAGTTAGTTACCATTTTGTCCTAGGCACATGTCGATTAGACACTAGGCCTGTTGTATGTATGTGTGTAACGAAACACTTCGAAATGTTTCGGCCCCACCGGGAATTGAACCCGGGCCCTCCGTGCGTGAAGCAAGAGCGCTAGCCACCATGCCATCGGGGCGTGTATGTATGTGTGTGTGTGTGTGTGTGTGTGTGTGTGTGTGTGTGTGTGGCGCTGTATTGAGCAGCGTGGCAGACACTGTTACCAGGCCTGGGAGGTGTCTTCCAGCATCAGAGCTCCACTTCTATGTTAAGTTCTCTGTCAAGCTTAATGCGATAAAATGTGCTCCTCTTCACGGGTAACATTGAGGCGAGAACTGCAGCAGCGTGAGGCACTCATCAGTCTTCACTCAGCCAAACTATGTACTAACACCACAAAAGAAATTTCACTCAGGATAATACACACACACACACACTCCCCCTCTCACTCCCATGTCCCCCCTCTCTTCCTCCTCCTTTCTTTGGCACCCTCACAAACCCCATCCCCCCACACACACACAAACACATACACACACAAATGCACACATACACACACCTCCCAAGCCTGTCCTGGATGTTGTAGAGGATAAACAAAATTCAGATGTAGTATACACAGACTTTGCAAAAGATTTCGACAAGTGTGACCATGTTGTAATA
Organism: Cherax destructor; assembly: GCA_009830355.1. NCBI lineage: Eukaryota > Metazoa > Arthropoda > Malacostraca > Decapoda > Parastacidae > Cherax > Cherax destructor. The sequence continues at coordinate 59,813 of WNWK01004406.1, read as the reverse complement.
GCGCACAAAATGCGTGATAAAGGAATAACAGAAAAAGTTGGTAGATGGATCTATAACTTCCTGACAAATAGAACACAAAGAGTAGTAGTAAACAGAGTAAAGTCCGAGGCGGCTACGGTGAAAAGTTCTGTTCCACAAGGCACAGTACTCTCTCCCATTCTATTCCTCATTCTCATATCTGACATAGACAGAGATGTAAGCCATAGCTCTGTGTCTTCCGGATTGCCATGGCAGTAACCTCCATCGAAGACACCGCAAGACTCCAAGCGGACATAAACCAAATCTTCAAATGGGCCACTCAAAACAATATGAAGTTCAATGAGGAGAAATTTCAACTACTCAGGTATGGAAAACTTGAGGAAATTAAAAATATATCAGGGTATACGACAAACTCTAACCATACAATTGAACGAAAAAGTAATGTGAAGGACCTGGGAGTGATAATGTCAGAGGCTCTCGCCTTCAAAGAACACAACAATGTATCTACCGCATCTTCTAGAAAAATGATAGGATGGATAATGAGAACCTTCAAAACTAGGGACGCCAAACCCATGATGATTCTCTTCAAATCGCTTCTCTCTAGGCTAGAATACTGCTGTACACTAACGGCCCCCTTCAAGGCTGGCGACATTGCTGACCTGGAGAGTGTACAAAGAACTTTTACGGCACACATAAGTACGATAAGGCACTTAAATTACTGGGAACAGTTGAAGGTCCTTGATCTGTATTTCCTGGAATGCAGGCGGGAGAGATACATGACAATATACACTTGGAAAATCCTAGAGGGATTAGTACCAAACTTGCACACGAAAATCACTCACTATGAAAGCAAAAGACTCGGCAGAAGATGCAACATTCCCCCAATGAAAAGCAGGGGTGCCACGAGTACATTGATAGACAACACAATAAGTGTCCGGGGCCCAAGACTGTTCAACTGCCTCCCAGCATACAAAAGAGGGATTACCAATAGACCCCTGGTTGTCTTCAAGAAGGCACTGGACAGGCACCTAAAGTCAGTACCTGACCAACCAGGCTGTGGTTCGTACGTCAGACCCTGATCCACCTTGAGGCCTGGTCTCAGACCGAGCCGCGGGTTCGTTGACCACCGAAATCCTCTCCAGTTAATCCAGGTAAAAACCTACACACACACACACACCTAAACACACAACCGAGGAGGAGGTGAAGAAGCTGCTATGTGAACTTGATACCTCAAAGGCGGTGGGACCAGACAACATTTCTCCGTGGGTCCTTAGAGAGGGAGCAGAGATGTTGTGTGTACCACTAACAAAAATATTCAAGACATCCATTGAAACTGGCCAACTACTTGAGGTATGGAAGATGGCAAATGTAGTCCCAATCTTTAAGAAAGGAGACATTAAACTACAGACCTGTGTCACGAGGCATTAAACTACAGACCTGTGTCACGAGGCATTAAACTACAGACCTGTGTCACGAGACATTAAACTACAGACCTGTGTCACGAGGCATTAAACTACAGACCTGTGTCACTGACGTGAATAGTATGCAAAGTTATGGAGAAGATCATCAGGAGGAAAGTGGTGGAGCACCTACAAAAACACAAGCTTATAAACGACAACCAACACGGCTTCAGGGAAGATAAATCCTGTGTCACAAACCTACTGGAGTTTTATGACAAGGTAACAGAAGTAAGGCACAAAAGAGAAGGATGAATAGACTGCATTTTCTTGGAGAGCAAGAAGGCCTTCGACACAGTTCCTCACAAGAGCTTAATGCAAAAGCTAGAGGATCAGTCACGCATAACAGGAAAGGCACTGCAGAGGAACAGAGAATATCTGACAGGGAGGCAACAACGAGTCATAGTACGTGACAAGGACCTGTGCCCTTTTTGGTGTATGTGAATGACATAACAGAAGGGATAGACTCAAAAGTGTCCCTGTTTGCAGATGATGTGAAGTTAATGAGGAGAATTAAAACGGTCGAGGATCAGGCAGGACTACAAAGAGACCTAGACGGGCTACAAGCCTGGTCCAGCAACTGGCTCCTTGAATTTAACCCTGCCAAATGCAAATGAAGATCGGGGAAGGGTAAAGAAGACCGCAGACAGAGTATAGTCTAGGTGGCCAAAGACTGCAAACCTCACTCAAGAAAAAAGATCTTGGGATGAGTATATTACCAAGCACATCTCCTGAGGCGCATATCAACCCGATAACTGCTGCAGCATACGGGCGTCTGGCAAACCTAAGAACAGCGTTCCAATACCTCAGTAAGAAATCATTCAAGACTCTGTACACCATAAACGTCAGTTTATGGAATCCACATCTGGTCAAGCACGTCAAGAATTTAAAGAAAGTGGAAAGTGGTCAGTGGTCACAAGTGGTCGCATGCCCTGAGCTGCTTTGGGAATTAGTGTGAAGGGGTGCAATTATGGCTAGCTGCTGCAGTGTTTTAAAGTGTGAGGTTGGGGTGTTGAGGAGGGAGCTCCTGCTTCTCCAGGAGGAATTTAGGAGGCTGAAGGTTCACCTCTATGGCGTTGGAAGTGGGAATGAAGTGGCTGGAGTGGTGGAGGGTAAAAGGGATACCAGTAGTGAGGTGCAGTCTGCCACTACCTGCGAGGAGGGTAAAGGGGGGAAGGAGGAAAGGGCTACTAGGAGTGAGGTGCAGTCCAGCACCTGCTACAAGTGGCAAGTGGTTCCCAGTAATGGCAGGAACATCAAAATAAGGAAAGTTAAGAGAGAAGATTTGAAGGTAGGAAATCGCTTCTCTGTTCTTCAGGATGAGTGTACTCCAGAGGCCAGTGAAGGTAAAGGTACTACTTCCCCTGCTAATAGAGGTAAGCAAATTCTTGTGGTAGGTGACTCGCAGGTAAGATATATGGACCGTGCTTTCTGTAATAGGAATAAGAGGGCGAGAGAGAGGGTGTGCTTCCCTGGAGCTGGTGTTGGAGACATAGTCAACAGGTTAGATAATATCATGTCAGGTAATGGGAACAAGCCCATTATCTGTCTCAGTGCTGGTGGAAATGATATTGGGAAGGGTAGGAGAGAAGAGTTGCTATATAAGTACAGGTCAGCTATAGAGCTAATTAAGTCCAAGGGAGGGGTCCCAATCATATGTAGCATCTTGCCTAGAAGGGGAGTGGGAAATGAATGGTTGTCTAGGGCAATTGGTGCAAATTGCTGGCTAGACAGATACTGCAAGGAACTTGCAATCCCATTCATTGACAACTGGGACAACTTTTATGGCAAACATGATATGTATGCAAGGGATGGGGTACATCTCTCTGGGACAGGGGTGGAAGCACTTGCCAACTCGATTGAGAGGGCCATTGCTGACATGCCTAGTATTTTAAACTGATAGATGATAGAGGTATGGGTGTGTGTGGGAAACAGTCAGTTTGCAACACTAGGGCTGAAAACAGTAAGTGTATAAAAGACATTCATCATAAAGTTACAAATAAGGGCAATGGATCAGGACAGCAAACAAAGGGAGACAGCAGGGGAAAACAAGAGACTAGCTCCCTTAAGGTTTACTATACTAATAGCAGGAGTGTAAGAAATAAGATAGATGAGCTAAGATTAATTGCAAGTGCAGGAAACATAGATATTATTGCTATAACAGAGACCTGGCTCAATCTGAAAGATAGAGAGTTGCCTTCTGAATGTCACATACAAGGCTATAAATTATTCCACACTGATAGGGTCAACAGGAAGGGTGGTGGAGTAGCGATGTACGTCAGAGACAATTTAAAGTGTTGTGTTAGACAAGATATAAAATTAGAAGCGTCAGCCACTGAATCTCTTTGGTTACAGCTTCTTGAGGGCCGTGTAAAACTTATTTTGGGTGTGATTTACAGGCCCCCAAATCTTGATAGGAGTGCAGTAAACTTCTATGGAATGAAATTCGTAAGGCATCTACACATGAAAATGTTGTGCTAATGGGAGATTTCAACTTTAGACAAATTGACTGGAGCAATTTGACAGGAAATTTAGAGTCAAGTGACTTTCTTGATACGATTCAGGATTGTTTTTTGAAACAGTTGGTGACAGAACCAACTAGAGGAAATAATCTGCTAGACTTGGTTCTTGCCAGCAGGAAACGCTAGTTAATAATCTTGAGGTTAATGATGAGCTTGGGGAAAGTGATCACAAATCACTCAGTTTTAATATATCATGGAATTACCCTACTAATGGAAATCAAGTCTCTGTCCCTGACTTCCGCCTGGCTGATTTCATAGGACTGAAAAATTACCTGGGTAGGCTGAACTGGAATGACCTGACAGTGGGTCAGGTAGGTGGTGATTGCCAATATGACGTTTTCCAGAGAATAGTTCTAGCTGCTCAGACAGCTTATGTTCCTAATAGGAAATCAGATCAAACAAAAATGATCCTAAATGGATGAACAGTAGATTAAAATATCTCATTGGTCAAAAGAGAGGCATATATAGGCGAATCAAAAGAGGATAGGGGCAATTAGGTAATCAATATATTCAGTTAAAGAGATAAATAAAAAGGGAATAAGAAAAGCAAAAAGAGACTATGAGGTTAAAGTTGCGAGAGAATCGAAGACTAACCCAAAAGGATTTTTCAGGTATACAGAAGTAAGATTAGGGACAAGATAGGCCCACTCAAAAGTCACTCAGGTCAGCTCACCGACAGTGATAAGGAAATGTGTAGAATGTTTAACACTTACTTCCTCTCAGTTTTTACACAGGAAGATACTAGCGATATTTCAGAAATAATTAATTATGTAGAACAGGATGATAGTAAACTATGCACGATTAGGGTCACAAGTGACATGGTCCTTAGACAAATAGATAAATTGAAACCTAACAAATCCCCAGGCCCTGATGAACTGTATGCAAGGGTTCTAAAGGAATGTAAAGAGGAGCTTAGCAACCCGTTGGCTAATCTTTTCAACATATCACTGCAAACTGGCATGGTGCCAAATAAGTGGAAAATGGCGAATGTAATACCTATTTTCAAAGCAGGTGACAGGTCCTTAGCTTCGAACTATAGACCAATAAGCCTAACCTCCATAGTGGGAAAATTTATGGAATCAATAATTGCCGAGGCAATTCGCAGCCATCTTGAAAAGCATAAATTAATCAAAGAATCTCAGCACGGTTTTACAAAAGGGCGTTCCTGCCTTACAAATTTAATAACTTTTTTCACTAAGGTGTTTGAGGAGGTAGATCATGGTAATGAATATGATATTGTGTATATGGACTTCAGTAAGGCTTTTGATAGAGTCCCACATCAGAGACTATTGAGGAAAATTAAGGCACACGGAATAGGAGGAGAAATTTTTTCCTGGATAGAGGCATGGTTGACAAATAGGCAGCAGAGAGTTTGCATAAATGGGGAGAAATCAGAGTGGGGAAGTGTCACAAGCGGTGTTCCACAGGGGTCAGTATTGGGCCCCTTGTTGTTCACAATCTACATAAACGACATAGATGAGGGAATAAATAGCGACATAAGCAAGTTTGCCGATGACACCAAAATAGGCCGTCCAATTCATTCAAATGAGGACATTAGAGCACTCCAGGAAGATTTGAATAGACTGATGCAGTGGTCGGAGAAGTGGCAGATGCAGTTTAATATAGATAAATGCAAAGTTCTAAATATTGGACAGGACAATAACCATGCCAAATATAAACTAAATAATATAGATCTTAATACTACTGATTGCGAAAAGGATTTAGGAGTTCTGGTTAGCAGTAATCTAAAACCAAGACAGCAGTGCATAAGTGTTCGCAATAAAGCGAACAGAATCCTTGGCTTCATATCAAGAAGCATAAATAATAGGAGTCCTCAGGTTGTTCTTCAACTCTATATATCCTTGGTGAGGCCTCATCTAGATTATGCTGCACAGTTTTGGTCACCGTATTACAGAATGGATATAAATGCTCTGGAAAACGTACAAAGGAGGATGACTAAGTTGATTCCATGTATCAGAAATCTTCCCTATGAGGATAGACTGAGGGCCCTGAATCTGCACTCTCTAGAAAGGCGTAGAATTAGGGGGGATATGATTGAGGTGTATAAATGGAAAACAGGAATAAATAAAGGTGATGTAAATAGCGTGCTAAAAATATCTAGTATTGACAGGACTCGCAGCAATGGCTTTAAGTTGGATAAATTCAGATTCAGGAAGGATATAGGAAAGCATTTTTTTGGTAATAGAGTTGTCGATGAGTGGAACAAACTCCCGAGTACAGTTATAGAGGCTAAAACGTTGTGTAGTTTTAAAAATAGGCTGGATAAATATATGAGTGGGTGCGGGTGGGTGTGAGTTGGACCTGACTAGTTTGTGTTACTAGGTCAGATGCCGTGCTCCTTCCTTAAGTGAATGTAACCTGACCTGGATGGGTCGGGGCATTGGCTTAAGTCGGTGGGAGATTTGGACCTGCCTCGCATGGGCCAGTAGGCCTGCTGCAGTGTTCCTCCTTTCTTATGTTCTTATGTTCTTATAAGACTAGTCCCAGAGCTAAGGGAATTGTCCTACGAAGAAAGGTTAAGGAAAATCGGCCTGACGACACTGGAGGAGAGGAGGGTCAGGGGAAACATGATAACGACATATAAAATACTGCGAGGAATTGACAAGGTGGACAAAGACAGGATGTTCCAGAGATGGGACACAGAAAAAAGGGGTCACAGTTAGAAGTTGAAGACTTCGATGAGTCAAAGGGATGTTCGGATGCATTTCTTCAGTCATAGAGTTGTCAGGAAGTGGAATAGCCTAGAAAGTGACGTAGTGGAGACATGAACCATACATAGTTTTAAGACGAGGTTTGATAAAGTTCATGGAGCAGGGAGAGGACCTAGGAGCGATCAGTGAAGAGGCGGAGCCAGGAGCCATGAATCGACCCCTGCAACCACAAATAGGTGAGTACACACACTTACACACACATCTACACACCTACACACACATATGCACAAACACACACACATCTACACACATACACACACACACACGCCCCGATGGCATGGTGGCTAGCGCTCTTGCTTCACGCACGGAGGGCCCGGGTTCAATTCCCGGCGGGGCCGAAACATTTCGAAGTGTTTCGTTACACACACACATACATACAACAGGCCTAGTGTCTAATCGACATGTGCCTAGGACAAAATGGTAACTAACACACAACACACACAACACACACAACACACACACACACACACACACACACACACACACACACACACACACACACACACATACAAACTAACACACACCTACATGTACCAATACGTAAGGGACACTACCAGAGAAAGAGAAGAGGATGAACCAGTGAGATTGGACCTAGTATTCACCCTGAGTAGCGCAGATATTGAGGACATCACATATGAAAGACCCCTTGGGGCCAGTGATCATGAGGTTTTAAGCTTCGAATACATAGTAGAGCTACTAGTGAAGGGGGAAGCGGGAAGTGCCGGACGAATGAAGCAAAACTACAAGAAAGGAAACTATCTAGGCATGAAGAACTTCCTGCATGGGGTTCAGTGGGACAGAGAGCTGGCAGAGAAGTCAGTAAACGAGATGATGTTATATATGACAAAAATATGCAAGGAATCTGAGGAGAGGTTTGTACCCAAGGGTAACAAGAATAACGAAAAAGCCAAGATGAGCCTGTGGTTCACCCAAAGGTGCAGGGAGGCCAAAATCAAGTGTGCTAGGGAATGGAAGAAGTATAGAAGGCAAAGGACCCAATAAAATAAGGAGAGCAGTCGTAGAGCCAGAAATGAATATGCACAGGTGAGAAGGGAGGCCCAAAGACAATACGAGAATGACATAGCAGCGAAAGCCAAATCCGACCCAAAGTTGTTGTACAGCCACATCAGGAGGAGAACAGCAGTCAAGGACCAGGTAATCAGGCTGAGGAAGGAAGGAGGGGAGGTCACAAGAAATGACCGCGAAGTGTGGTAGGAGCTCAACATGAGATTCAAAGAAGTGTTCACAGAGGAGATAAAAGGGCCACCAGAAAGGCGGAGAGGTGGGGTACACCATCAAGTGTTGGACACAATACATACAACTGAGAAGGAAGTGAGGAGGCTGCTAAGCGAGCTAGACACCTCAAATGCGATGGGGCCAGATAACATTTCTCCATGGGTCCTGAGAGAGGGAGCAGAGGCGCTATGTGTACCACTAAAACAATCTTCAACATATCTATCGAAACAGGGCGACTACCAGAGGTATGGAAGACAGCAAATGTAGTCCCAATTTTTAAAAAAAGGACACAGACACGAAGCACTAAACTACAGACCAGTGTCACTGATATGTATAGTATGCAAGGTCATGGAGAAGGTTATAAGAAGAGTGGTGGAGCACCTAGTAAGGAATGAGCTTATCAACGACAGCCAGCATGGTTTAAGGGATGGGAAATCCTGTGTCACAAACCTACTGGAGTTCTATGACAGGGTGAGGGCAGTAAGACAAGAGAGAGATGGGTGGGTAGATTGCATTTTCTTGGACTGCAAGAAGGCGTTTGACACAGTTCCACACAAGAGATTAGTGCAAAAGCTGGATGACCAGGCATTAATAACAGGGAAGGCACTGCAATGGATCAGGGAATACCTGTCAGGAAGACAACAGAGAGTCATGGTACGTGGCGAGGTGTCAGAGGTGGGGGAGGAGGAATTGCACTACTCATTAAAACCGATGGGGTTTGAGAAAATGGAAGGAATACACAAAATTGGTGAAAGGGACTATATAGTAGGTACAATTCAGTCTGTGGGACATAAGGTAGTCATTGCAGTTATGTATAACCCGCCACAGAAGTGTAGGAGGCCAAGAGAAGAATATGAAGAGAGCAACAGAGCAATGGTGGACACACTAGCTGAGGTGGCCAGAAAAGCTCACACGAGTAGAGCAAAGTTACTAGTTATGGGCGATTTCAATCACAAGGATACTGATTGGGAAAACCTAGAGCCACATGCGAGTCCCGAAACATGGAGAGCCAAGATGATGGATGTGGTACTGGAAAGCCTCATACATCAACATGTTAGGGACACTACCAGAGAGAGAGGGGAGGATGAACCAGCAAGACTGGACCTCGTGTTCACCCTGAGTAGCTTGGACATTGAGGACATCACATATGAAAGACCCCTTGGAGCTAGGGATCATGTGGTTCTGAGCTTTTAATACATAGTAGAGTTACAAGGGGAGAGGGTAAAACCCAAACTACAAAAGGGAAGTCTACACAAGTATGAGGAACTTCCTGCAGGAGGTTCAGTACGAAAAAGAATTGGTAGGAAAGTCAGTAAACGAAATGATGGAATACGTAACAAGAAAATGCAGAGGCAGAGGAAAAGTTTGTTCCCAAGGGCAACAGAAATAATGGGAAGACCAGAACGAGCCCTGGTTTACCCAAAGGTGTAGGGAGGTAAAAGCTAAGTGCACTAAAGAATGGAAAAAGTACAGAAGACAAAGGACCCAGGAAAAAAAAGAGATTAGTCGAAGAGCCAGAATCGAGTATGCACAGATAAGGAGGGAGGCCCAGCGACAGTATGAAAACGATATAGCATAGAAAGTCAAGCCTGACCCGAAGCTGTTGAATAGCCACATCAAGACGAAAACAACAGTCAAGGATCAGGTAATTGAGGAAGGAAGGTGGGGAGCTCACAAGAAACGACCAAGAACTATGTGATGAGCTCAACATGAGATTTAAAGAAGTATTTACAGTGGAGGCAGAAATGACTCCGGGAAGTCAGAATAGGGGAGTACATCAACAAGGGATATACCAACAATTGCTGGACGAAATACACACAACCGAGGAGGAGGTGAAGATGCTGCAAAGTTAACTAAATACCTTAAAGGCGGTGGGCCTGGACAACATCTCTCCTTGGGTCCTTAGATAGGGAACAGAGGTGCTGTGTGTGCCACTAACAACAACTACCTGAGGTATGGAAGATGGCAAATGTAGTCCCAGTTTTTAAGAAAGGAGACAGACACGAGGCATTAGACTACTGACCAGTATCACTGATGTGTATAGTATGCAAAGTCATGGAGGAGATTGTCAGGAGGAGAGTGGTGGAGCACCTACTGGAGTTTTATGACAAGGTAACGGAAGTAAGACACGATAGAGAGGGGTGGGTAGATTGCATTTTCTTGGACTACAAGAATCCCTTCGACACAGTTCCTCACAAGAGATTAGTGCAAAAGCTAGAGAATCAGGCACTCATAACAGGAAAGGTACTGCAATGGATCAGAGAATACCTGACAGGGAGGAAACGAGTCATGGTACGTGATGAGGTGTCAGAGTGGGCGCCTGTAACGAGTGGGATTCCACAGGGTCAGTCCTAGGGCCAGTGCTGTTTTTGGTATATGTGAATGACATGACGAAAGGGATACACTCAGAAATGTCTCTGTTTACAGATGGTGTGAAGTTAATGAGAATAATTAAATCGGATGAGGATCAGGCATGACTACAAAGAGACTTGGACAGGCTGCAAGCTTGGTCCAACAACTGGTTCCTCGAATTTAACCTCGCCGAACGCAAAGTGATGAAGACCGGAGAAAGGCAAAGAAGACTGCCGACAGAGTGGCAAACCTCACTCAAGGAAAAGGATCTTGAGTTGAGTATAATACCGAGTACATTTCCAGAGGTGCACATCAACTTATGGGCGCCTGTTAAACCTAAGAATAGCATTCCGATACCTCAGTAAGGAATTGTTCAAGACTCTGTACACCGTGTACGTCAGACTCATATTGGAGTATGCAGCAATTGTTTGGAACCCACACCTGGTCAAGCACGTCAAGAAATTAGAGAAAGTGCAAAGCTTAAGGGAAATCGACCTGATGACACTGGAGGACAGTAGGGATGGGGGAACATGATAACGACATATAAAATAGTGAGAGGAATTGGCAAGGTGGATGGGGACAGAATGTTTCAAAGATGTGACACAGCATCAAAGAGTCACAACTGAAAGTTGAAAACTCAGATGAGTCGCAGGGATGTTAGGAAGTGTTTCTTCAGGCATAGAGTTGTCAATTGTCAGGCGGGGCCAGGACCTATGACTCGACCCCTGCAACCACAATTAGATGAGTACAGTTCGGTAAGTACACACTAAGATCGAGTACGATAAGGCTCCTGGAGCAAGGAGAGAGAGTGGACCTAGTAGAGATTAAAGAAGAGGCAGTGTCAAGAGCTATGAATCGACCCCTGTAACCAGATTTAGGTGAGTACTCACACATACACACACACACAAACACTCACACACACACACACACACATTGTGGAGAGGTAAAACAGTACCGATTGAGACAAACCAGACTTTAAAAGAGGAAACTACACGGGCATGAGGAATTTCCTGCAGGACGTTCAGTGGGAAAGGGAAATGGAAGGGCTGACAATAAATGAAATGATGGAATACGTAGGGGCAAAGTGCAAGGAGGCAGAGGAACAGTTTATACCCAGAGCCAAAGGATTAAATGGGAAGGCCAGAATGAGCCCCTGGTTTACCCAAAGGTGCAGGTAGGCAAAGACTCAGAGTATCAGAGAATGGAAACGGTACAGAAGGCAAAGAACCCAAGTAAACAAAGAGATTAGTAGAAGAGCTAGAAACGAGTATGCACAAGTACGGAGGGAGGCCCAGAAACAGTACGAAAATGACATAGCATCGAAAGTTAAGTCCGACCCGAAACTGATGTACAGTCACATCAGAAGGAAGACAACAGTCAAGGACCAGGTGATAAGGCTGAGGAGAGAAGATGGGGAACTCAAAGGTAATGATCAAGAGGTATGTGAGGAGCTCAACTTGAGGTTTAAGGAAGTATTCACAATGGAGGAAGGAAGCCAGCTGGGTAGACAGGACGGGGTTCGTCACCAACAAGGGATGTACCGAGTGCTAGAGGACATACACACAATGAGGAGGAAGTGAAGCAGTTACTCAGTGACCTCGATACCTCAAAGGCAATGGGTCCGGACAATATCTCCCCGTGGGTTCTTCGGGAAGGAGCTGAGGTACTGAGTGTGCCACTTACCATAATATTCAACACATCCCTTGAAACTGGGCAGCTACCTGAGGTATGGAAGAAGGCCAACGTAGTCCCCATTTTTAAAAAAGGAGACAGAAAAGAGGCACTAAACTATAGACCGGTGTCACTTACGTGTATAGTGTGCAAAGTCCTGGAGAAAATCATCAGGAAAAGAATGGTGGAACACCTTGAGCTGAACAGGATAATAAACACCAGACAGCACGGATTCCGGGAAGGCAAATCCTGTGTAACAAACCTCCTAGAGTTCTATGATAAAGTAACAGAGGTAAGGCAGGAGAGAGAAGGGTGGGTTGATTGCATTTTCCTGGACTGCAGGAAGGCCTTTGACACAGTTCCTCACATGAGATTAGTAAAGAAGTTGGAAGAACAAGCAGGTATAACAGGAAGAGCACTGGAATGGATCAGGGAATACCTCAAAGGGAGGCAACAACGGGTCATGGTGCGTGGTGAGGTATCACAGTGGGCGCCTGTGACGAGCGGTGTACCGCAGGGGTCAGTCCTAAGACCAGTGTTATTCCTGGTATATGTAAATGACATGACGGACGGGATAGACTCAGAAGTGTCTCTATTCGCGGATGATGTGAAAATAATGAGGAGAATCACATCGGAAGAGGACCAGGCAGGGCTGGACAAGCTCGACATCTGGTCTAGCAATTGGCTTCTCGAATTCAATCCCTCCAAATGCAAAGTCATGAGGATCGGAGAAGGGCAAAGAAGACCGCTGACAGAGTACAAGCTAGGCGGACAAAGGCTACAAACCTCGGCAAAGGAGAAAGACCTTGGAGTAAGTATAATGCCAAGCACGTCTCCGGAGGCACACATCAACCAGATAACTGCGGCAGCATATGGGCGACTGGCAAACCTAAGATTAGCGTTCCGTTACCTTAACAAGGAATCGTTCAAGACACTGTATACCGTGTACGTCAGGCCCATACTAGAATATGCAGCACCAGTCTGGAACCCACACCTGGTCAAGCACGTAAAGAAACTTGAGAAAGTGCAAAGGTTTGCGACAAGGTTAGTTCCACAACTCAGGGGTCTGTCTTATGAAGAAAGGTTGAGGGAAATAGGACTAACAATACTGGAGGAAAGAAGGGTCAGAGGAGACATGATAACGACATACAAAATACTGCGGGGAATTGACAAGGTAGACAGTGACAGGATGTTCCAGAGAGGGAACACAGAAACAAGGGGACACAACTGGAAGCTGAAGACTCAGATGAGTCAAAGGGATGTTAGGAAGCATTTCTTCAGCCACAGAGTAGTCAGGAAGTGGAATAGTCTAGAGAAAGATATAGTGGAGGCAGGAACCATACATAGTTTTAAGACAAGGTATGATAAAGCTCATGGAGCAGGGAGAGCAGAGACCCAGTAGCAGACAGCGAAGAGGCGGGGCCAGGAGCTGAGTATCGACCCCTGCAACCACAATTAGGTGAGTACAATTAGGTGAGTACACACACACACACCACACACCACACACACACACACACACACACACACACACCACACACACACCACACAACACACACAGTGTTGTGAAGAGGCGGGGCCAGGAGCTATGACTCGACCCCTACAACCACAAATAGGTGAGTACAAATAGGTGAGTACACCCCACAACACACAACACACACACACACACACACACACACACACACACACACACACACACCCCACCACACACACACACACACACACACACACACACACACACACACACACACCACACACACCACACACCACACACACACACACAGACACACACACACACACACACACACACACACACCACACAACACACAACACACACACACACACATACACCACACAACACACAACACACACACACACACATACACACACACACACACCACAAATAGGTGAGTACACACACACACACACACACACACTCATACACGCACGCATATTCAACAGGCCTAGTGTCTAATCGGCATGTGCTTAGGACAAAATGGTAACTAACACACATGCATATACAACAGGCCTAGTGTCTAATCGACATGTGCCTAGGACAAAATGGTAACTAACAGGCCTAGTGTCTAATCGACATTTGCCTAGGACAAAATGGTAACTAACATGACAATAGCATTGCTCATTCAAGCATTATCATATTACAATAAACTGATCACTAGAGTAATAACACACTACAATAACATGCTCACTGGAACAATAACACACTACAATTACTTGCACACATTTCGTCACGCAGACCTTGGCCTGTGCGGACGTCTGACTTGGAGCTCCCGCCTCTTACCTAGCCGACTGGCAATTACAAGATGGCGCAAGCAAATAGAAGGAGAGTCAACACTATTTGTATAGAACTTCTTCGTGGTTCCATTTATGGGACGACGGCTTCAGTTTTACTCCCGGAGATCCTCAGAGACACTTACCATATCGAATATGGAGTGGCGCTGAATGGAGCGAAATACATCTTTGTCAAATTGATAACTGCTAGTGTGTACGAGAGACTAGTGGACAAATATGAAGATTTAAAATTGGACGTCAATGTAGCAGTGGAGGTATGCCTAAAGGATGTATCTCATCATTACATATGGATACATGTAAGAAATGTGCTATTTGAAGCTTCAGAAGGGGACCTTTGTCATGTTTTTGGGGCCTATGGCACAATCCACCAGATCACCATTGGAGAGTGGACGGAGGGCCTTTATGCCGGCTTGCCAGAGGGGTCATATTCACTGAAAATGTCCCTGAAATACCCCATACCCTCCTTTGTGGTACTGGAGGTTTTTTGCACTTAGGTATTTGTGACCAACAGTGGCCAGCGACATACTTGTCGCATATGTGGGAAGTTTGATCATGTGGCTGCTATATGCGACCAAAAACAGGCAGTACACCATTCAACTTGGTGTATGGAGGAGGTGGCGAACAAGGTGATGTCACCAGAGGGGGATGGAGTGATGAGTGTTGCTGCATCGACGAGTGAGGTACTACATAGTAAGCAAGGGGACGAGGAGGAGGTGTGTACCACACTCCCGACGGAGACACAGAATGGTGTGAGGTTGGAGGTAGTGGAGGCAGTAGAGCCTCGAGACCCTGATGACATCCTGGAAACTTCTCTCCAGTTAGTTCTGGGGGAGTTGTTAGATACACAAAATATAGCGGAGGTTCAACGACTTAACACTGGCTCACCTTCATTGGAGGGTATGGATTAACGGGTGATTGGGGAAGTTGGGAAACAATCGGTGGACCTATTCTTGCCTCGGGAGGTGGAGGTAGACATCCACTGTGCAGAGGAAAGTGTGGAGGATATGAAGATTGGTGGGGAGTCCTGTAAACGGGCTGTAACCCTGTCTGATTCGGAAGATTTTGTAACACCTGGACAAAGGACTGGTAAAAAGACATGGTCTGAAGTGTCAGCGACTGGACTGAGTGGTACGCGCTATCGTGGAGTGGTAAAAGGAAATGTAAAAAGCAATGGTAGTAAGTACAGGGAAAAGACGCATGTGAAATCTAGAGGAAAACCAACCATAGCGGTTTTAAGTGCATCACAATCAACGTGAATGGCTTACGTGTGGAAAGAAAATGCAAGTGGCTTGTATGATTGATGAATCGGTATAGTGTGGATGTTGTCATGTTGCAGGAACATAACTTTCAACCTGTGTATGAGTTAAGTGTACAGGGTTATGTGGTGTATGCGGCGCATACGAGGAGGTTGAAAGGCAGGGCAGCCATTTTGATTAAGGAATCTAGTCTGTTTGTGCTTTTGCATAAGGAGGAAGGGGGAGAGGGGAGGGTAATCTGATTAGATGGCATGTGGGGGCAGGTTGCAGATCACGTTTGTGAATGTTTATGGACTGGCAGTGGGTGATGGGGGGGTCAAAACAAGATTTTTCAAGGAAGTTCTCGTTCTCTTATATCATTTGCATTCCTTAGCAGAAATCGTGATAGTGGGAGGGGATTGGAATTTTCGTGTTACAGATAAGGGATGTAGAACCCCGGGGAGTGGGTCATGTGTCAGGTGTTTTGAGGGGGTTATTAGGGAGGTGGGACTTAGGGACTTAGAGTCTTCAGGGGAGGGGGAGGTACAGTATATGTTTGTGAGAGGGGCATATGCTGCCAGGTTAGACAGGCTGTATGTAACAAGGGCAATAGAGGTGAATTCTTTACGTCACCTAGATGCCTTTTTTGTGGATCATAGAGGCGTACTTGTAGAGGTAAGCTGGGGAGGTTTGCCATGTAGGTTCCGTGGGTACTGGAAATTGAATGTAGGATTGTTGAAGGATGAAGAGGGACAGGTAGAGTTTGCTGAATGGTGGGCAGAGGAATGGAAAACAGAGAAGATGGTAGAGGACATAGTAGATTGGTGGGACAGGATAGCAAAACAGAGAATCAAAGACTTGTATGTTAAATGAGGGAAGTGGGAGGCACAAATGAAATATGGTCTCATCAGTTATTTGGAGGGACAAATTAGGGATTGTTATGGTAGGGGGGGAGGGGTGTGGGAGTGCCCTGTGGAGAACATACATGAGTTGAAAGAGCATCAGCGGGATTTATATAATGAAAGGTTTGATGGGGAGCAAGTGAGGGCGGGGTTGACAGAGACTTTATGGGGAGAAAGACCGTCGGCCTATGTGCTCAGGGGTCAACAGCAAATGTGCAAGGCAATGGTGATGATGGAATTATATGTGGAGAATGCTTTAGGGTGATATAGTGCGGGGCAGGTGTTACGTACGACTGAGGGAATGAGTTCCTATGTCAATGAGTGGTTTGAGAGGCATTTGAGCAGTAGGGGTTTCAATAAGGAAATGGTTAATGTAATGGGTGGCTGTGTGCCTTGTGAGCTGGGAGAAGAAGAGAGTGAATGCATGGGGGGTGTGATCGAGGAGTGGGAAATTTGGGAGGCATTGAAGGATATGCGAGAGGGTAAGGCCCCAGGGATTGACGGCCTACCGAGTGACTTTTACATGAAGAACTGGAGCCCTCTCAAGGTTTGTTTGGTTGTGCTCTCGAATGAAACAAAAAGATGGGGGGTAATGGGCCAAATGCAATGTATGGCGGTGGTGGTACTATGGCTGCATTGATGTGCAGCGACTATAAGATTTTTGCAAAGGAATTGGGAAACAGTATTAAAAGGGTGGTGGGAAGAGTGGTAGGTGTAGGTCAGTATGGACTGCCAGGAAGGACCATGATAGAGGGACATGAAAAAATCAGGGATTTTATTGAGACGCATCAGGAGGGAGGGGGGCGGTGCTAAAGTTAGATTGAAATGGGGCGTACGATAGCGTGGAGAGGGAAGCCCTCTTGTGCTATATGAGGTGGCAGGGGTTTGGGACAGATATTGTCAGGTGGTCGAGGACGTTGTATATGGGGGCTGGAGCTAGTGCACAAATTAATGGTAGGTTGGGTAGGTTGGTCGGCATGGGACGTGGTCTGAGGCAGGGTTGTCCCTTATCTCAGATACTGTTTGCATGCCTACAGGACTATTTGTATAGGGCAATTGAGGTCTGTGTGGGGGGAGGGATTCGGAGTAGGACGGGAATAGTAGGGTATGTAGACGACACAACGATTTTGATGGAAAGGGAGGAGGACTTGCTCGGTATTAGGGCGGTGATTAGAGTCTGTGGGCAGCTACTGGATTGGTGATAAATGAGCAGAAGTCGATGCTACTGGCCGTGGGAGGTTGGGTGGACGAGGGGAGGCCTGGGGATGAGTGAAAATTTGTGGTGTATATATAGGGAATATTAGTGAGGCTAGGGAGGCAAACTCGATGCGGGTAAGGGACATTGTTTTGGGGAGAATTGGTGGGTTAGACTCACAGGGGCTCACGCTGAGGCAAAGGGCGATTGTGATGAATACCTTGATTTATAACAGTGTGGCATATAGTGGCTATATACTCCCATTGATGCAGAGGGACATCGCATGCATCCAAAGGTGTATTATTCAATACGTGTGGGGTTTGGGGTGTGAGTGGATGAGAAGAGAGGTAGTTTATCGGCATCCAGGAAAAGGGGGTTTGTTATTGGATTCCCGGACTAGACGGGTGAGGAGTATCTATGTAAAGAGGAGGTTCTTATGGGAGGGAGGGGGAGTAGGGGGCGGCTAGAAAGAGTGCATGGTGACGTCCGACAGTGGTGGACAGGGGCGGAGTTGAGGGAATGTGAGGTAATCCTACGAGTCTTGATAGCGATTAGGGTAAGTCGTCTAGACCGGGTAAGGGAAGGGAACCCAGAGGTGGTAGGAGTCGAGATCATGCCACTGTATGACTGGACACAAATCTGGGATAGTTTAAATAGGCTACGATTAGAACCGAGAGTACGGGAAATAACCTATAAATTTTTGCATGGGATACTACCATCCCTGGAGATCCTAAGTAGGAGGGGATTGAAAAAGGACCCTTTTTGTGGTAGTTGCTGCATTGAGGCGACCGCTTATCATATAATGCATTTTTTGTGATTCTCTGAAGGCAATGAGGGAATGGTTTGCGAGGGTCATTTGAACAGTTGGGGGGGGGAGGGTTCTCGATGTTGAGGGTGATTAGTTTAGAAGTTGGAGGAGTGAAGACAGGTGCGTAGTGCGGTGCTTCAGTTGGTGACTGATTATATATAGTATATGGTTTGGAGTTTACTGGGAGAAGAGACACATATTAAAATGGCGGCGTTAACAGCGTGAATAGTACATGAGCATAGGAACATTAATATCATGTCTGGGGTAAACTGGGTGAGGGATTTTTCCGAGGGATACCGTGACTTAAGCGTAGGAGGGTTGAGACAACTTTGTGGTTCACGTAAGGGGTGAGAAACAAACTGAAGGAATCTTACAGGAGACAAGAATCTCAGGAAAAACTAAAAGCCATAAAGGAAATTGAAAAAAAAAAAAATACTTCTTCTCTTATGCCAAATCTAAGGGAAAAACAACATGCAGTATTGGGCCTCTGCTTAGGCGGGATGGGACATACACAGATGACAGCCAAGAAATGAGTGAGATATTAAAGTCCCAATACGACTCAGTGTTCAACGAGCCGCTGCCCAGATATTATTCTAACTCCACAAGACTTTGAAAATGCAATAAATGACATGCCTACGCACTCTGCCCCAGGCCCAGACTCATGGAATTCCGTGTTCATCAAGAATTGCAAGAAGCCCCTATCGCGTAACTTCAGCATTCTATGGAGAGGGAGCATGAACACAGGGGTCATCCCACATACACTAAAAACAACAGACATAGCCCCACTCCACAAGAGTGGTAGTAAAGCAATTGCAAAGAACTACAGACCGATAGCACTAACATCCCATATCATAAAAATCTTTGAGAGGATTCTAAGAAGCAAGATCGCCAACCACCTAGATACCCATTAATTACACAACCCATGGCAACAGGGCAACAGGGCAACAGGGCAACACGGGTTTGGAGCAGGTCACTCCTGCCTGTTCCAGCACCTGGACCACTACGACAGTGTCCTGGATGCTGTTGAGGATAAACAAAATACAGATGTAGTATACACAGACTTTTCAAAAGCTTTCGACAAGTGCGACCATGGCGTATTAGCGCACAAAATGCGTGATAAAGGAATAACAGGAAAAGTTGGTAGATGGATCTATAACTTCCTGACAAATAGAACACAAAGAGTAATAGTAAACAGAGTGAAGTTCCAGGCAGCCACGGTGAAAAGCTCTGTTCCACAAGGCACAGTACTCGCTCCCATCTTGTTCCTCATCCTCATTCCTGACATAGACAGAGATGTTAGCCATAGCTCCGTGTCTTCCTTTGCGGATGACACTCGGATTGCCATGGCAGTGACCTCATTGAAGACACTGCAAAACTCCAAGCAGAAATCAACCAAATCTTCAAATGGGCCACTCAAAACAATATGAAGTTCAACGAGAAGAAATTTCAACTACTCAGGTATGGAAAACTTGAGGAAATAAAAATGTATCAAGGTATACGACAAATTCTGACCATACAATAGAGCGAGAAAGAAATGTGAAGGACTTGGGAGTGATAATATCAGAGGATCTCTCCTTTAAAGACCACAACAATGTATCTACCTCATCGGCTAGGAAAATGATAGGATGGATAATGAGAACCTTCAAAACTAGGGACGTAAAGCTCATGATGACACTCTTCAAATCACTTGTTCTCTCTAGGCTGGAATACTGTTGTACACTAACAGCCCCCTTCAAGGCTGGCGACATTGCAGGCCTGGAGAGTGTACAAAGAGCTTTCACGGCACACATAAGTACGATAAAGCACCTAAATTACTGGGAACGGTTGAAGGTCCTTGATCTGTATTCCCTGGAACGCAGGCGAGAGAGATACATGATAATATACACTTGGAAGGTCCTGGAGGGATTGGTACCAAACCTGCACACGAAAATCACTCCCTATGAAAGCAAAAGACTCGGCAGGAGATGCAACATTCCCCCGTTGAAAAGCAGGGGCGCCACGAGTACACTGAGAGACAATACCTTAAGTGTCCGGGGCCCAAGGCTATTCAACTGCCTCCAAGCATACATTAGGGGGATTACCAATAGACCCTTGGCTGTCTTCAAAAAGGCACTGGACAGGCACCTAAAGTCAGTATCTGACCAACCGGGCTGTGATTCGTACGTCAGTTTGCGTGCGGCCGGCAGTAACAGCCTTGTTGATCAGACCCTGATCCACCATGAGGCTTGGTCTCAGACCTGGACGTGGGAGCGTTGACACCCGAAACCCTCTCTAAGTAAACTCCAGGTAAACATAATTTGACAAACTGAAATTTGCACAGCTCTTAGTGTGTGAAGTGACAAGTTTGTTTTAATAAAGTAATTGATCATATTCCAATGATTCCATGTTTTTTTAACAATTTCAGTATAATTCCAAATTTACACCTCCTCGGACTAAGCTTATGGGTTATCAACCTTCTTATAGAATGCATCGTCAATAATATTTTGAAGCCAGTCAAAAAGAACATTCTATAGTTATTGAATAAAAATTAAAATCACTGTTGAATAAAATCTGCAAACTGGGATTTATGCCTCCCAGTAGCAGCGTAACTCTTGTGCTCAGGAAACTACACAAATGGGGAAGATTTGAAGCCGATCACATGAGTCATTCCTCAGTTACGGCACGGATTCCAGCGATCCCAAGTTTTTTAACTATTTTACTACATCAACAAATTAGCCAACACACAAACAAAACCTAATATGTACTATCCTGACCCCAAGATGCATCACCTGTTAAATACTGAAGCCATAAAGTATTTAATATATTTAACGTGATTTAACAAGAAAATAAATGTCACACTACACATACAAGGATCAAATCTGAACCTACACAGTTGAATTTCATTCCACCGTTATCGAAGTAGGAGACACTCCTTTTTTTTTTTGTACGTTTGAAGCTCTGTCACTGAGGGTTTTGTAAGTTATCCGAGTCATTCCAGGATCCTGGGAATTGGTTCAACATTCCAGGATGCTGGAAATGAGTTCAACATTCCAGGATGCTGGGAATGGGTTCAACATTCCAGGATCCTGGGAATGGGTTCAACATTCCAGGATGCTGGGAATGGGTTCAACATTCCAGGATGCTGGGAATGGGTTCAACATTCCAGGATGCTGGGAATGGGTTCAACATTCCAGGATCCTGGGAATGGGTTCAACATTCCAGGATGCTGGGAATGGGTTCAACATTCCAGGATGCTGGGAATGGGTTCAACATTCAGGATGCTGGGATGTAACTGGTTCAAGCTCTAATTTTAGTCGAATTTTAACGTGATATACATCCAGTACTTTGACTTAACTTCAAATGCCTGATGATGGAATAAGTTGACTCCTCAACTAGTAGTCAATAAATGTATCGAGTAGTGGAGGTAGTAAATGTAGTAGTAAGTGTGTGTGTGTATGTGTGTTTGTGTGTGTACTCACCTAGTTGTGGTTGCATGGGTCGACTCACAGCTCCTGGCCCCGCCTCTTCAATGGTCGCTACTAGGTCACTCTCCCTACTCCATGAGCTTTACCATACCTCTCCTTAAAGCTATGCATGGATCCTGCCTCAACTACATCACTTTCCAGCATATTCCACTTCCTGGCAATTCTGTGACTGAAGAAGTACTTCCTAATATCCCTGTGACTCATCTGAGTCTTCAGCTTCCAATTTTGATCCCTTGTTGTTGTGTCCCATCTCTGGAAAATACTGTCTCTGTCCACCTTGTTGATTCTTCTCAATATTTTATGTCTTTATCATATCCCCCCTTTCTCTCCTGTCCTCCAGTGTCGTCAAGTCGATTTAACTTAACCTCTCCTCATAGGACATACCCCTTAGCTCCGGGTGTAGTCTCGTTGCAAAACATTGCACTTTCTCTAATTTCCTTAGGTGCTTGGCTAGGTGTGGGTTTTAAACTAGTGCTCCATACTCCGATATGGGTCTGACGTACTCGGTGTACAGGGTCCTGAACGATTCCTTACTGAGATGTCGGAATGCTATTCTTAGGTTTGCTAGGCGCCCAAATGCTGCAGCAGTTATCTGGTTGATGTGCGCCTCAGGAGATGTGCTCGGTATTATACTCACCCCAAGATCCTTCACTTTGAGTGAGGTTTGTAGTCCCTTGCCCCCTAGACTGTACTCCGTCTGCGGTCTTCTTTGCCCTTCCCCAATCTTCATTACTTTGCACTTGATAGGGTTGAACTCAAGGATTCAGTTTCTTTACCAGGCCTGCAGCCTGTACAGATCTTTTTGTAGTCCTGCCTGGTCCTCCTCCGATTGAATTCTCCTCATTAACTTCACATTGTCTGCAAACAGGGAGACTTCTGATTCAATTCCTTCCGTCATGTCGTTTACATATACCAGGAACAGCACCGGTCCTAGGACTAAACCCTGTGGAACTCCGCACGTCACCAGCGCCAACTATGACACCTTATCACTTACAATGAATCTCTGTTGCCTTCCTGTTAAGTATTCTATGATCCATTGCAGTGCCTTCCCTGTTATCCATGCCTGGTCCTCCAGTTTTTGCACTAATCTCTTGTGTGGAACTGTGTCAAACGCCTTCTTACAGTCCAAGAAAATGCAATCTACCCACCCCTCTCTCTCTTGTCTTACTGCTGTCACCCTGTCATAGAACTCAAGTAGGTTTGTGACACAGGATTTCCCGTCCCTTAAACCGTGCTGGCTGTCGTTGAGAAGCTCATTCCTTTTTAGGTGTTCCACCACTCTTCTACTGATAATCTTCTCCATGACTTTGCATACTATACATGTCAGTGACACTAATCTGTAGTTTAATGCTTCGTGTCTCTCTTTTTTTAACAATTGGGACTATGTCTGCTGTCTTCCATACCTCAGGTAGTTGCCCTGTTTCGATAGATGTGTTGAAGATTGTTGTTAGTGGTACACATAGAGCCTCTTCTCCCTCTCTGAGGACCCATGGAGAGATATTATCCGGCCCCATCGCCTTTGAGGTATCTAGCTCGCTTAGCAGCCTCTTCATTTCTTCGGCTGTATGTATTGTGTCCAACAGTAGGTGGTGTACTCCACCTCTCCGTCTTTCTGGAGTCCCTTAGGTTTCCTCTGTGAGTACTTCTTTGAACCTCATGTTGAGCTCCTCACATACTTTGCGGTCGTTTCTTGTGATCTTCCCTCCTTCCTTTTTCAGCCTGATTACCTGATTACCTGTTGTTTTCCTCCTGTTATTGCTGTACAACAGCTTCGGGTCAGATTTGGCTATCGCTGCTATGTCATTTTCGTATTGTCGTTTGGTCTCTCTTCTTAACTGTGCATATTCATTTCTGTGTGTGTGTACTCACCTATTTGTGGTTGCATGGGTCGAGTCATAGCTCCTGACCCCCTCCTCTTCACTAGTCGCTACTAGCACTCCCTCCCTGCTCCGTAAGCTTTATCATACCTCTTCTTAAAAGTATTTGTGGATCCTGCCTCCACCACCTCCCTTTCCAGACTGTTCCACTCCATGACCACTCTGTGACTGAAGAAATACTTCCTAACATCCCTGTGACTCATCAGACTCTTCAACTTCCACATGTGACCCCTTGTTGCTGTGTCCCATCTCTGAAACATCCTGTCCCTTTCCACCTTGTCGATTCCTCTCGGTATTTTATATGTTGTTATCATGTCCTCCCTGTCCCTCCTGTCGTCCAGTGTCGTCAGGTCGATTTATTTTAACCTCTTCTCGTAGAACATGCCCCTTAACTCCGGGACTAGTCTCGTTGCAAACCTCTGCACTTTCTCTAATTTCTTGACGTGTTTGTCCAGGTGTGGGTTCCAAACTGATGTGTGTGTCTGTGTGTACATATGTGTGTAAACAAACTGACCTGGTGTAGGTGGTTGATTCCTTAGGAAGCAGGACGAGTGCCTTCTGGCACGGATCTTTGTCAAATTATAACCCGTAATCTGTGAAACTTCTAGCATACCCTAGCTAGGTTTTACAATCCAATTAAAACATAGGATTACTCTGTAGTAGTGTCCTAAAATTCTCATGGGATATTAAACATACCATGTAATATTAAATCCCGTAACCCGTGTAAGATTATCATTATAGGCAATACGAGTAAAAATAATAATATGTGAACACAATGTGATCTTTTGTTTTTTTAATGAGGGGTAAACCTAGCACCGGTAAGCTAGCTGTTGCTTAATTACAGATATAATTAGTTCCGATAAACCCCCACTGCTTGGTCCGTCATCCCTGGTAGCGGTAAGCCCCGGCTGCCTCATTCCTAAGAGGATGATCGTGTTATTTAAACCCACGACGGGAGACTTTTTTTTTCTCCTACCGTACTCAGCACCATCATTAAGAGAGTTTGGATCCTCTATACAATATGTATTCATGCAACACAACATTGTTCAGAGCTGCCAAGAAGCGTGTCACTGGTCATTCCTTGCTTGGGTTAATGCCAAAGACAATTGCCTAAGGGCAAAGCCCTCTCCTGCTAATACGAAATTATTATTTTCAGGGGGAAGACCTAAGTCCGTAGTGGTCATACATTGCCAAGGTAATGGGAGGTAATCAGGTTTCATCGCTGGAAAAGGGGTAAAGCTTCAAGCTTCAAATTTGTAATCAAGGGCCCTTCAACGGCATTGAGACACCCATCCTTGAAGGGAATTAGTAAATAATCACAAACAATATGCACTGGCGGGCAGCGGGTACTTTAATCCAGCTTTTTTGGTTGCATTTGCTCTTGTTGCCACTTACTCAGCTAAGAATTATGATAATCATGTTGGGTTAGGCAAAACTGACAATCGAGTTTCTACATTACAAATCATTACATTACCATTTTTATGACACTTTAGTTGACTTATGACAGTGACTATGTGATATGAAATGCATAAAAAAGTGTACATTCAAAGAATATATCAATGTAAAACTCACACGTACATGATACGTGTGATTTTTACATTTTACGTCCTTCACCTAAACGCAAAGAAGAAGGATATTAAAAAAAAAAAACCATACCACGGCTGGTCATCGTCGTCGCTTAGCTGGTCGTCCATTAAGTGTCCAGATGATAGCCAGTGTAAGCACACAGTACTAGTTGCTTGTAGAGAACCCTCTTAAAGCAACAGTGATGTGCAGTGTGAAAACTGAGACCTAGGGATATGTAATGGCAATCAATGGCACTGCGACAGTGACTTGTCATGTGAGCTTGCAACACTGTAAATAATGATATTGTGTTATGTGAAGCTGTTGCAGTCATAATGTTAACGTGACAGTGAGGTTTTACATGTAATTGCAACACTGGTGACTTGTGAGTGATGGTGATGCTGAACCAGTGATGACCTATGGAATAGGGCATTAAAGACACCAATACCTGGAGGGGGTTTCGGGGGTCAACGCCCCCATGGCCCGGTCCGTAACTAAGCCTAGTGGTGGAACAGAGCCTGATCAACCAGACTGTTACTGCTGGTCACACGTAAACCGACGTATGAACCACAGACCGGCTGGTCAGGTACTGACTTTCGGTGCCTGTTCAGCTCCTTCTTCAACACAGTCAGAGGTCTATTTGTTAATCCCCCTTATGTATGCTGGGAGGCAGCTGAACAGTCTTGGGCCCTTGACACTTATTGTGTTGTCTCTCAGTGTACTCGTGGCGCCCCTGCTTTTCATTGGGGATGTTGCATCTCCTGCCGAGTCTTTAGCTTTCGTAGGGAGTGATTTTCGTGTGCAGATTTGAGACTAGTCCTGCTAGGATTTTCCATGTATCTTTCTCGCCTGCTTTCCAAGAAATATAAATCAAGGGATTTCAACCGTTCCCAGTAATTTAGGTGCTTTATCGTACTTACACGTGCTGTGAAAATTCTTTGTATATTCTCAAGACCTGCAATTTCACCTGACTTGAAAGGAGCCATTAGTGTACAGCAATATTCCAGCCTAGAGAGAACAAGCGATTTAAAGAGAATCATCATTGGCTTGGCATCTCTAGTTTTGAAGGTTCTCATTATCCATCCTATCATTTCCCCAGCAGATGTGGTAGATATTTTGTTGTGATCTTTAAAAATGAGATCCTCTGACATTATCACTCCCAGGTCCTTCAATGGAGGAAAAAAATATTTTAAAAAATTATGTGTGAACAGTTTTCACAATGTCCTGTGCCCCCCTTACCCCTTTATTACCCAACGAAGTTGTTACCGTACAATTTCAACTGTGCTTGAGCCTGCCATCCCATGTTAACACACACACACAAGTGTTGTGGGTGTGGGTATATGGACGTGTGGATGCGTAATTTTTCTTGGATTATTGGAGTACGGCTTTGCGCAATAAACATGTAATTATGGCAGTGAATATTTAAAGCGAATCTTTTCAGTTCTCGCAACTAATTTAGTGAATACTAATATTTTCTGGGACAAAATAAGGGAAAAATTGGACAGTGAATGCCAACCGTTCGGTCATTTAAACTGCCAGGAGAGTGTTGCCATATATTCACTGATAATTCACGAGTGTATTTTTTGGGTGATTAAGAGAACCTCGACTAATCGTTTAGCTGTTGTAGAATTTTTTTTAATTATCCTGAAGTCAGCATGTGTAATTTTGTATAATATAATAATTGTGTATTAAAATGAAATTTTAATTTTATGTGAAAGTGCGTTTCGGGGACGGCCGAGGCGGAGGAGAGGACGCCATATTGTATTCAATGAGTAGGGGCAATTCGTAATTTGCTCCAGAAATTCGGCGTTTTCCGAGGCTTAATGGGGTACAGGATTCAAAATTACAATGGAAGATAGGGATATGTTCCTGCTGAATAAATGGGGATAAGAAATTGGCGAGACATCAAGAAATTTCGTGTGAATGGAGGAAAATAAGGGATGCGGTCCTCACACCTCACAGAGAAGTATAAACCGTCTTTTTATGTAGAACTAGCTGGCCAGTGTAGGTTCTAGATAGTAAGGCAGGTGTTGTGGGGTGATCCATCTGCGTTAAGTGACTTCCAGAAAAACAAAATGGTAAGTGGTAATATTAAATAGTTAATTATATATGTGCCATATGACTATATTGAATGTAAATATGTGGACCCCACCACGTTTTTTTCAGTCAGTTATAAAGCCCATACAGTCCACCCCATATCAATATTTACCAGAGCTACTGGTTTCTTAAATGTAATGTATAATTTTAGGTCCCGGCCTTTGTGAGCGTGGTTTGAGGGTTGTATGAGCGTTTAGTGAGCGTGGTGTGAGCGTGGTTTGAGGGTTGTGTGAGCGTGGTGTGAGCGTGGTTTGAGGGTTGTGTGAGCGTTGTGTGAGCGTGGTGTGAGCGTGGTTTGAGGGTTGTGTGAGCGTGGTGTGAGCGTGGTTGAGGTGTTGGTGTGAGCGTGGTGTAGCGTGTTTGAGGGTTGTGTGAGCGTGGTGTGAGCGTGGTTTGAGGTTGTGTGAGCGTGGTTGAGCGTGGTTTGAGCGTGGTGTGAGGGTTTGAGCGTGGTTTGAGCGTGGTTTGAGCGTGGTGTGAGCGTGGTTTGAGCGTGGTGTGAGCGTGGTTTGAGCGTGGTGTGAGCGTGGTTTGAGCGTGGTGTGAGCGTGGTGTGAGCGTGGTGTGAGCGTGGTTTGAGCGTGGTGTGAGCGTGGTTTGAGGGTGTGAGCGTGGTGTGAGTGTGGTTTGAGGGTTGTGTGAGCGTAGTGTGAGCGTGATTTGAGGGTTGTGTGAGCGTGGTGTGAGCGTGGTTTGAGGGTTGTGTGAGCGTTGTGTGAGCGTGGTTTGAGGGTTGTGTGAGCGTGGTTTGAGGGTTGTGAGCGTGGTGTGAGCGTGGTTTGAGCGTGGTGTGAGGGGTGGGTGGTTGAGGGTTGTGTGAGCGTAGGTGAGCGTGGTTTGAGGGTTGTGTGAGCGTGGTGTGAGCGTGGTTTGAGGTTGTGTGAGCGGGTTGAGGTGATGAGCGTGTGTGAGCGTGGTGTGAGGTGGTTTGAGGGTTGTGTGAGCGTGGTGTGAGCGTGATTTGAGGGTTGTGTGAGCGTGGTTTGAGGGTTGTGTGAGCGTTATGTGAGGGTTGTGTGAGCGTGGTGTGAGCGTGGTTTGAGGGTTGTGTGAGCGTGGCGTGAGCGTGGTTTGAGGGTTGTGTGAGCGTGGTGTGAGCGTGGTTTGAGGGTTGTGCGTGAGCGTTATTGAGGGTTGTGTGAGCGTGGCGTGAGCGTGGTTTGAGGGTTGTGTGAGCATGGTGTGAGCGTGGTTTGAGGGTTGTGTGAGCGTGGTGTGAGCGTGGTTTGAGGGTTGTGTGAGCGTGGTGTGAGCGTGGTTTGAGGGTTGTGTGAGCGTGGTGTGAGCGTGGTGTGAGGGTGGTTTAAGGGTTGTGTGAGCGTGGTGTGAGCGTGGTTTGAGGGTTGTGTGAGCGTGGTGTGAGCGTGGTTTGAGGGTTGTGTGAGCGTAGTGTGAGAGTGGTTTGAGTGTTGTGTGAGCGTGGTGTGAGCGTGGTTTGAGGGTTGTGTGAGCGTGGTGTGAGCGTGGTTTGAGGGTTGTGTAGTGAGCGTGGTGTGAGAGTGGTTTGAGGTTGTGTGAGCGTGGTGTGAGCGTGGTTTGAGGGTTGTGTGAGCGTGGTGTGAGCGTGGTTTGAGGGTTGTGTGAGCGTGGTGTGAGAGTGGTTTGAGTGTTGTGTGAGCGTGGTGTGAGCGTGGTTTGAGGGTTGTGTGAGCGTGGTGTGAGCGTGGTTTGAGGGTTGTGTGAGCGTGGTGTGAGAGTGGTGTGAGTGGTTGTAGTTGTGTAGCGTGGTGTGAGCGTGGTTTGAGGGTTGTGTGAGCGTGGTGTGAGCGTGGTTTGAGGGTTGTGTGAGCGTGGTGTGAGTGTGGTTTGAGGGTTGTGTGAGCGTGTGTGAGGTGGTTGAGGTTGTGTGAGCGTGGTGAGCGTGGTTTGAGGGTTGTGTGAGCGTGGTGTGAGCGTGGTTTGAGGTTGTGTGAGCGTGGTGTGAGCGTGGTTTGAGGTTGTGTGAGCGTGGTGTGAGCGTGGTTTGAGGTTGTGTGAGCGTGGTGTGAGCGTGGTTTGAGGGTTGTGTGAGCGTGGTGTGAGCGTGGTTTGAGGTTGTGGGTATTGCACTGCTTTATAAATAAAGCATTCCATGAATCTGGTCCAGGTGCTGAGTGAGTGGGCATGTTGTCCATTTCTTTTTCGAAATCTATGGGATTTGTACTAATGTCAGTTAGTTGGTCTGCGCGGCCTTCTGCTGGAGTGAAAAATATTTCTGCATTTTCTACCTTGCTGTCATTTAGTGGGTTGCTGAACACTGACTCATACTGTTCCTTTAGGATTTCACTCATTTCCTGTTCATCGTCAGTATACGAATCTCCTCTCAATAATGGTCCAATTCTACAGGTAGTTCTTAGCTTGGATTTTGCATGGGAATAGAAATATTTTGGGTTTCTTGCAATATCCTGTATGGCTCTTTGTTCCCTTTGTACTTCTTCTGTCAGGTATGACATCTTAAGTTTTTGCTCTAATTCCGTGATCTCTCGGCTAAGGCTATCTCTCTTCTGTTGCAACATATTTGTGTTTTATAGCAATTCAGTTGTGAAGTTTGTCGCCAATCTTCTTAGGAAAAGTATAATAGAAAAAGACAATAATAACAAGAAAAATAAACACTTTATTTTAATGGAATGAAATTTAAAAAATAAATACGTAAATATGATTATAATAATCCTATCTTAAGAAAAATGAAAAATGAAAACAAAAAAAAATATAAATATCTGATCCAAAGCTACTTATATACCCGTGGTGTTCTTGTTAATACAGAAGCAATGAATCCATGTTAGACTCCGTGGTGGTATTGTTGTTGTTGCCTCGATGTTTTCCACAAATCCATCAGTTTTCCAACATCCACAATGTCACAAATGATGTCAGGGACTCAGGTGAAAGTTGTCCCATGGTAACGTACAGTTGCCTGATGTTTCTAGTGTGTACTGAGGTACTACTGGTGGTAGTGCAGGAATGGTGGTGTTACTCTGTTTCTCACTTGGTGAGTACGCCGCCCCCCACTCAGCCTTGAATCCGATGATCCGAACGGACACAGAGGACTGTGAAAGAAACCACAATAATTACTCACCACTCTAGTATTAATTTACATAATAGGCATAAGGCCTTTAAAATAAATGGCGAAACTGTAATAAATAACTTTATCAAAAACCAAGGCAGGACATAGCAGAAGTTAATGTTGTTAAACATGAGTGAAGCTTCAAAAAAATTAAAGAGTGAAGCTCTTGAACATAAAATAATGAAGATACGAGCAGCCGTGAAGTACTTACAGTGAGGTCGGGCGTGGTCAGTCAAGTGATTTCAACCTGTGGCCGGAGCCCAGCATTACACCTCTCACCGGGTGGAAAAGGGAGGGTGGAGTATAGCAGCAGCTAGACACTCACCCCACCTCAACAAGCAAACTACCATTCAACCATCACTCTACATACCTTCACACTTTCATCACTCCTATCTATGTTGTTGTAGGTTCGCCGATATGTCCGGCCCGGGTCTTCTCCAAATGGTGACCCGGCCTCCTATCTATGGACTTTTCCTCACATCAGTAACCCGTTTTCTTCTCCTGTACCATCTCCTACGCTCTCTCTCTATATCTGATCTTCTTCTGGGTTTCCTCAATGGTATGTGTTTCCTACATACCTTGTATGCTTCTGTATTTAGCTTCTCTAGGCACTGGTGGGGATTTAGGGTGCTCATGTCTGATTCCCATGATATGTCTGATAGCTCTTGGTTTATTCTTTCCCAGTCAATTCTATGGTTATTAAAATTAAACTTACTGAACATCCCGTCTCTAACATTAGTGTCGCAGTTCCCTAACCCTGAGTTAATACTCGTTTGAACTTCTATGATGTTATGATCAGAGTATATTGTTTTTGTAACTGTTATGTCTCTGATTAATTCCTCGTTGTTTGTGAATATCAAATCCAGGGTATTTTAATTTCTAGTGGGATCAATTATCTGTTGGTTTAATGAGTACTTTTCACAAAGCCTCATTAGTTCCCTGGTATGTGCCTGTTGAGTCAGGGTACTCCCAGGATATATTTCTGGTATAACATTATGTTGCCTCATCTTCCATTTTACATGAGGGAGATTAAAATCTCCAAGGATTAAAATGTTTGGGGTGGGATTCTCTAGCCTATCCAGGTAGCTATCTATCTTCCTTAACTGCTCTGTGAATTCCTCCGCAGTTGCTGATGGTGGTTTGTATACTAGGATAATTACTAGATTCTTATTTTCCACTTTAATGCCGAGGATTTCTACTATATCATTTGTAGCGTTCAGCACTTCTGTGCAACAGAGAGTATCTTTTACATAGAGTCCTACTCCTCCCTGTGACCTATTAATTCTATCACATCTATACATGTTATAGTTTTCTATCTGAATCTCTCCGTCCAAAACATCCCTTGTATGTGTTTCTGTAAATGCTCCAAACATGGCATTTGCTTCTGATAGGAGTCCACTAACATAACTAACTTTGTCATTTTTATTTGATTTCAGACCCAGAATATTTGCAAATATGAAGCAGGAGTTAGCATTTGGGATGTTTGGTCTTTCTTTGTGTTTCGTTAGTACCACTGGTGATGTCCTACCTGGTATGGCCCTTGGTGCCCATACCCCTGCTTTCTCCAGTACTGACTTTGTTTGTTCATACGGCCCTGATGAGCTGGTGCCTGTCTTGGCGTGTCCCGCTGTGCTGCCCATCTGTCCCCTCTGTACCATTTCCCCCTTTTGTCTCTTTCTTTGATCTGGTTGTTTCTCCTTATATCTAAAAAAGATTGCTGGTCATTTTCATTTTCCCTTTCCCTGCTTTCTCTATAGCGTACTGTTCCCTTTATATGGTGGTGTGGGCAGCTCAGGTCATAACCTTAGTGATGTGGAGTACTGAAAAGGTTACCTTAGTGAAGTGGAGTACTGAAAAGGTTACCTTAGTGATGTGGAGTACTGAAAAGGTTACCTTAGTGATGTGGAGTACTGAAAAGGTTACCTTAGTGAGGTGGAGTACTGAAAAGGTTACCTTAGTGAAGTGGAGTACTGAAAAGTTACCTTAGTGAGGTGGAATACTGAAAAGTTACCTTAGTGATGTGGAATACTGAAAGGTTACCTTAGTAAGTGGAGTACTGAAAAGGTTACCTTAGTGATGTGGATATGAAAAGGTTACCCTAGTGATGTGGAATACTGAAAATTACCTTGTGAAGTGGAGTACTGAAAGGAACCTTAGTGACAAAAAAATTTGTTTTTTTTTTTTTTTGGTTTTTTTTTTCCCCAAGGGCCCCCCTTTTAATTTTTTTTTTAAAACCCTGGAAATTTTTTAATTTTCCAATTTTAAGGGTTTTTTTTTTTTTAAAAAATTTTTTCCCAAAAATTTTTTTAATTTTTCCCCCCAAAAAATTTAAATTTTTAAATTAAAAATTTTTTTTCCAAAGGTTCTCCCCCCCAAAAATTTTTTTTCCAAAAAAATTTTTTCCCCAAAATTTTTTTTTTTTCCCCCCTTTTTTTTTTTTTTAATTTTTTTCCCCAAATAAAAAAAAAGGGGTTTTTTGGGGGGGGTTTTTTTTTTTTTTAAGGGGGGGTTTTTTTTTTTTCCCCCCCCCTTTCCCCCCCCAAAATTTTTTTTTTTTGGTTTTTTTGGGTTTTTTTTTTCCCTTGGGTTGTTTTTTTCCCTTTTGTTTTTTTGGGGGAAAAAAAAAAATTTTTGGGGTTTTTTTTTTAAAATCTTTTTTTTTTGGGGGTTTTTTCCCAAATTTTGGGAAAAATTTTTAATTTTTTTTTTAAAAATTTTTTTTTAAAAAAAAATTTTTTTTTTTGGGGGGTTTCCCGGGGGGGGGGGGTTTTTTTTTTTTTTTTTTAAAAAAAATTTTTTTTTAAAAATTTTTTTTTGGTTTTTTTTAATGGGGGAAAAAAACCCCCAAAAGGGTTTTTTTTTTAAAAAAGGGGGGGGGGGGTTTTTTGGGGGGGGGGAAAAGGGGGTTTTCGGGGGGGGGAAAAAAATTTTTAAAAAATTTTTTGGGGGAAATTTTAAATTTTTGTAAAGGTTTTTTTTAAAAAAAAAAAAAGGGAAAGGGGGGCCAAAAAAAAATTTTTTTTTTAAAAAAAAAAATTTTTTTTTTTTAAATTTTTTTGGAAAAAAAAAAAATTTTTTGGGATTTGGGTAAAATTTTTTTTTTTTTTTTAAAAAAAAAAAAAATTTTAAAATTTTAAACCCCTTTTTTTTTTTTAAAACAAAGGGGGTTAAGGGGGGGGCCCCCAAAAATTTTCCCTTACATCCAGGGTTTTTTTTTTAAAAAAATTTTTTTTTTTTTTAAAAGGGGGGTTTTTTTGGGGGGGGGAAAAAAGGGGGGAAATTTTTTGGGGGGCCCCCAAAACCCGGTTTTTTCTTAAAAAATTTTGTTTTTAAAAGGGGGAAAAAATTTTAAAAAAAAATTTTTTTTCCCCTTTAAAATTTTTTTTTAAAAAAGGGGGGGGGGGGGGGAAAAGAAAAAAAAAAAAAGTTTTTTTTCCCCCCCCCTTTTTTTTTTTCCCCCCCGGGGTTATTTTTTTTTTTCCCCCCCCCAAAAAAAATTTCCAAGGGGGTTTTTTTTTTTTTTTTTAAAAAACCCCCCCCGGGGCCCCCCCCCCTTTTAAAACCCCCTTTTGGGGGGGGCCCCCCCCCAAAATTTTCCGGGGTTTAATTTCCCCCCCCGGACCCCGGGGGGGGCCCCCCCTTTTACCCCCCGGGGGGGGTTTTTTTTTGGGGGGGGCCCCCATTTTTTTGGGGGGAAAAAAAACCCCCTGGGGCCCCCCTTTTTTTGGGGTTTTTTTGGGGGTTTTCCCCCCAAATTTCCGGGGGGTTTTCCCCCCGGGGGAAAACCCAAGGGGGGCCCCCCCTTTTTTTTTTTCCCCTGGGGGGCCCCCCCCCCTTTTTTGGGGGGGCCACCCTCCTTTTATCCTGGGTGGTAACCCCCCAAACCCCAAAAAAGGGGAAAAAAAAAAGGGGTTTGGGGAAAAAAAAAAAAAAAACCCCCAAATTTTTTTTAAAAAAAATTTTTTTTTTTAAAAAAAAAAAAATTTTTAAAAAAAAATTTTTTTTTGGGGGTTTTTTAAAAATTTTTTTTTTCCAAAATTTTTTTTTTTGGGGGGGGGGGGTTTTAAACCCCCGGGGGGGGGGGGGAAAAGGGGGGGGGGAAAAAATTTAAAAAAACATTTTTTTTTTTTTTCCCGTAAAAAACCCGGGAAAGGGGGGGAATTTTTGGGGAAATTTAAAGAACCAAAATTTTTTTTGGGTTCTCCCCCCCCTTTCATTAATTAAATTTTAAAAAAAGGTTTTTTAAAATTTAACAAAAAGGGGTAAATTTTCATTGAAGTTTTTTTTTGGGGCCCCCCCGGGGTTTTTTACCTTTGGCTTTTTTTTTCCCCCGGGTTCCCCCCCCTTTTTTTAAAATTTTTTCCCCCCTTTTTTTTCTTTTTTTTTTCGTTTTTTTTCCCTTTTTTTTTTTTTTTTTTTTTTTTTTTTTAAAAAAAATTTTTTTTTTTGGGCCCCCTTTTTTTTAAAAAAAAAAAATTTTTTTTTTGGGTTTTTCCCCTTTTTTCCCCCCCCTTTCCCCCTTCCCAAAAAACCTTTTTTTTTTTAAAAAAAAAAGGGGGGGCCCCCTGTCTTGTTTAATATTTTCTTACAATTTTGGGGAAATTTCCCTCGGAAAACAAAATCTTGGGGGTTCTTTGGAAATAAGAAAATTTTCCTTTAAAGGAAACTTTCAGGTTTTCTGCCTGGGAGTTTTCATATCAAAGGGAAAAAGCTTTTCTCCTCCTTTTTTATTAGGTCTTGTGGGGACTCTTGTGTTTAGGGTGTTTTTTTGGACTTCCACTTTTTTTTTCAACCCTTTAAAACCTTTTGGGTTTTTAGGATGGTTCTTTCCCTCGAAAGAGAGGATATTTTATTTTTAAAGAAGTATCTGGGTACTTCATTAACTATTCATTTTAAAATAATTTTGCCCCAAGGGGGTCCTCCTTCGGTGGAAATATTTATTTTTTAGTCTTTAAATATTTATTAATTCTTCAAAAATTTTTAATTTTTATTATATTACTTAGGGTTATTTTTTTAAGTTTGTGAAGTTAAATAGTAAAAAAAAAGAGTGGTCTGGGTTCTCCTGTGGAAATGATGAAGGGCAGCATCAAGTTTTTGGCCCGAGGATTTTGTATTTGGAAATGATTTGGGGAAAATTTTTAGTGGTAATGCCAATTCAGTGATTTCTAATTTAACCCCTTTTTTGGAGGTGGGTTTTAAAAAAACAGGGGATGTAGGATGTGGATAGTTTCTGTAGTGATGTGGAGTCTGGAAAAGTTTTCTGTAGTGATGGGTTCTGGAAAAGTTTACTGTAGTGATGTGGAGTCTAAATAGTTTACTGTTGTGATTTTGGGTCTGAATGGTTTTCTGTAGTGATGTGGAGTACTGAATGGGTTTCTGTGGTATGTTGGGGTTTTGAATAGTTTTTTAAATGATGTAGTATGAATAGTTTACTGTAGTGATGTGGAGTACCTAATAGTTTACTGTAGTGATGTGGAGTACCGAATAGTTTACTGTAGTGATGTGGAGTACCGAATAGTTAAAGACTCGGCAGGCGATGTAACATCCCCCCAATGAAAAGCAGGGGTGCCACTAGCACATTGAGAGACAACACAATAAGTGTCAGGGGCCCAAGACTGTTCAACTGCCTCCCAGCATACATCAGGGGGATTACCAACAAACCCCTGGCTGTCTTCAAGCAGGCACTGGACAGGCACCTAAAGTCGGTACCTGACCAGCTAGGCTTTGGTTCGTACGTTGGACTGCGTGCGGCCAGCAGTAACAGCCTGGTTGATCAGGCTCTGATCCAACATGAGGCCTGGTCACAGACCGGGCCGCAGGGGCGTTGACCCCTGGAACTCTCTCCAGGTATACTCCAGGTATACGTAAATGAATTTCGTACAGGTTATTTCTCACAGCTGTAGTGAAGACAGTAGTCCAATCATAAAAAAACTATTTGCCCATTATTGGAAAAGAGATAATCGACAGAATTATATGTAAAGTCATCGAGGAGAAACTATAGGCCTAACAGCCTTCATGTGTAGTGTATAAGTACATCTTATCAAGCACTGTGCAGAGGAAGAGAGAACTCTTCGATAACATAGTGTATAATATAGCGATAACATAGTGTATAACATAGCGATAACATAGTGTATAACATAGCGATAACATAGTGTATAACATAGCTATAACATAGTGTATAACATAGCGATAACATAGTGTATAACATAGCGATAACATAGTGTATAACATAGCGATAACATAGTGTATAACACAGTGATAACATAGTTTATAACACAGTGATAACATATTGTATGGTGTAGTGGAAAAACGAGAGGGTAAGTGAAGTGTTTTGAATGAAGTAGACTAAACCTTGAAACCACCCGGTTGTAAACAAACAGTGGTCTTCACCACACCACCCAAGTCACCTACAATTTTAGTAAAATTTTATACCAGTCAACATACCTAGGGAATACTTCAAGTGTACCAGAAGTAAAGGTATGTTGGGGAAGAGTGTATCTTTTGAATACGGCTGTGAACAGTGTACAAGAATGCACAGTGCACATGTAAACATATTGTTACAAGATCTGTCTAGGTATACCTGGAGAGGGTTTCAAGTGGCCTTGTGTACATCCTCAGGTGGCACTGTGTACATTCTCAGGTGGCACTGTGCACATCTTCGAGTGGCACTCTGTACATTCTCAGGTTGTTGCAGATGGAAATAAAGCACTTTTGCAGTATTGAATAATCTTTATTATGGAAACGTGTCGCCATCCAGTGGCTTCTTCAATACGTTTCCTCAATAATGATTTCCAAATATTTCAAAATTGCCTCATTCATCAACTTGTCGTTTTTTTAAACCCTTTACATCACAGAGATGAATTTAACTTGATAAATCTCTTGTTGGAAACTGCCAATGATGATGACCTGTCTCATTCTCTCTCTCTCTCTCTCTCTCTCTCTCTCTCTCTCTCTCTCTCTCTCTCTCTCTCTCTCTCTCTCTCTCTCTCTCTCTCTCTCTCTCTCTCATTCTCTCTCTCTATTATTCTGTGTTTCCCTCAGGCAATAAAAGCCTCCACAAATATCTTCGCCCTGACAATCAAAAATTATGATTCTTTTTCCTCTTTCATGAAAGACAATCTTTTAAAACTCAGCTATTGTGGTCAGGCCTCTTAATATTTCTTAACCCCTCTCTTTTTGTCTTCTCATAACAAATTTTCAGTGTTCTAGCCTTTCCTCTTCTATGTCTTGTCATATCTATTATTTCAGAGAGGAGGAGAGAGAGAGAGAGAGAGAGAGAGAAGAGAGAGAGAGAAATACACACTGCCAGATCCACTGTACTCTGTCAACTGTCTTCTTGGAGACTTAGGTAAACACACTCCACCCATCACTGTATTTACATCATAGAGTTCTAGCTGGTTTGGGAACCAGAATGTTACGACTCTGAACCCTCGCTGACTATTATTTAACGAATATATTTCACCGTATGCGTTCCAATATTCACCTTCTTATTATTTTTTAATACTTGGAGTATACGTATACCAGTTTTCCACTTCGTAGGCCTCAAAAAAAAGCTTCGCCGTTTATCAGTCTTAGGGTAGCTGCCTTGTTTCCAGTGGAGATACATTAGTTGCAGTGGCTCACACAGTTCTCTACTTTCTCGCGTTATCTATAATGAGAAATGCTGGGTTGATTTGTTTTCGTTGTATAATCTTTCCTAAACTTCATCTTCACCTTCCTTCCTTACTCTGATATTTATTATTCTCCATTATTCTTTCGTTTCAGTTATTCCATAGCTGTCTCCGTCTCCTCAGGGAATACCTCCCTTGAATCTCATGTCAATTCATCACTGCTTCCTCGTTTTTCATGATTTTTTTCCTCTCATTCATTGTGATCACTAGACTTTATGGTTCTTCCTAATGAGGCAGTGGAATAGCTTTGACTCTGGTTTCTCTCTGATGCTAAACTGTTTTTGAACCCGAGATTCAGTTCCCCTTGTATGTATTCGTTAATGACCTTCTCAATTTTGTGTTTTCCATGTCTTCCTCTCTTCACTTTTCTCAAGAAGAGACATTGCACAAATTATCACTTTGCAGAAATGAACAAAACGGTGAAGCATTATACACATCATAACATGGCAGTATACATCACGGCGTGGCACTGTACACAGCACGACTGTATGCATCACGGCGTGGCACTGTACACAGGACGACTGTATGCATCACGGCGTGGCACTGTACACAGGACGACTGTATGCATCACGGCGTGGCACTGTACACAGGACGACTGTATGCATCACGGCGTGGCACTGTACACAGGACGACTGTATGCATCACGGCGTGGCACTGTACACAGGACGACTGTATGCATCACGGCGTGGCACTGTACACAGGACGACTGTATGCATCACGGCGTGGCACTGTACACAGACGACTGTATGCATCACGGCGTGGCACTGTACACAGGACGACTGTATGCATCACGGCGTGGCACTGTACACAGGACGACTGTATGCATCACGGCGTGGCACTGTACACAGCACGACTGTATGCATCACGGCGTGGCACTGTACACGGACGACTGTATGCATCACGGCGTGGCACTGTACACAGGACGACTGTATGCATCACGGCGTGGCACTGTACACAGCACGACTGTATGCATCACGGCGTGGCACTGTACACAGGACGACTGTATGCATCACGGCGTGGCACTGTACACATCACGACTGTATGCATCACGGCGTGGCACTGTACACAGGACAACTGTATGCATCACGGCGTGGCACTGTACACATCACGACTGTATGCATCACGGCGTGGCACTGTACACAGCACGACTGTATGCATCACGGCGTGGCACTGTACACAGGACGACTGTATGCATCACGGCGTGGCACTGTACACAGGACGACTGTATGCATCACGGCGTGGCACTGTACACAGCACGACTGTATGCATCACGGCGTGGCACTGTACACATCACAGCACATTACGAAAAATTGTGCTGAATCATGCTAGGGTTAGATTTTCCCCTCTGTACAATGTTTTTGTACAGTAAGATGTAGACTATGTATGATAGCCTTTCCATTACTGAGAACGACGGAGGTCACGGTGGACTTTAGGTCACGGTGAACTGGAGGTCACAGTAAACTGGAGGTCACGGTGAACTGGAGGTCACGGTAAACTGGAGGTCATGGTAAACTGGAGGTCACGGTGAACTGGAGGTCATGGTAAACTGGAGGTCACGGTAAACTGGAGGTCACGGTAAACTGGAGGTCACGGTAAACTGGAGGTCACGGTAAACTGGAGGTCACGGTAAACTGGAGGTCACGGTAAACTGGAGGTCACGGTAAACTGGAGGTCACGGTGAACTGGAAGTCACGGTGAATTGGACGTCACAGTGAACTGGAGGTCATGGTAAACTGGAGGTCACGGTGAACTGGAGGTCAAAGTGAACTGGAGGTCACTGTAAACTGGAGGTCACGGTAAACTGGAGGTCACGGTGAACTGGAGGTCAAAGTGAACTGGAGGTCACGTAAACTGGAGGTCACGGTGAACTGGAGGTTATGGCCTCACGAAAACAGTTGCTAGTGTGGCATCACCAGACATTCACTAGATTGGCCTCAGCAAACAGCTACTAGTGTGGCCTTACCAAACAGCCACTAGTGTGGCCCCACCAGACATTCATTAGTGTGGCCTCACCAGACAGCCACTAGTGTGGCGTCACAAGGCAGTCACTAGTGTGGCCTCACCAGGCAGTCACTACTGTGGCCTCACCAGACATTCACTAGTGTGGCCCCACAACAGACATTCACTAGTGTGGCCTCACCAGACAGCAACTAGTGTGGCCTCACCAGACAGCCACTAGTGTGGCCTCACAAGGCAGCCATTAGTGTGGCCTCACCAGACAGTCACTAGTGTGGCCTCACAAGGCAGTCACTAGTGTGGCCTCACGAGACAGTCACTAGTGTGGCCTCACTTGACAAGTTTTAGTAATTGTCTGATTTTTTTTCTTCTACAACTTTCGATTTTATTTCCCTCGTAACTCGAGACTGTCTGATGAACTTCAAATTTTGTAAGCTTGCGTACGATAACCGGGACCGGCATGTGCCCAATCATCAAAGTTACTGCTTAGCTGCTTATCTTCAAGCATTCAAAAAAAAGTTGTCGCATAATTTTCACCTTATCGTCTGATATTGATCGGGTGAAATATTGAATCTCGATTAATCGCGTTAAAATTATTTGTCAGCCTCTTCTGAATGGCTTCAGTATTTAATGGCTGGTGCATTTTAGGGCCAGGACAATGTCCAGTCTGGTTAGTTTGGGGAAAATTTATCGCTGTGATCAATTTTTTGAACACTTGGAATAGTTAGAATTTTTATCAAGATGAATTTTATTAAAAACCATAAAATCTTTTTTTTCTTAGAGGATTATAGAGAATTTTAAATCTAATACAAATGGAAAAAAAAGTTTGGGAAATATTGAAAACTCACTTTTTAATCTGAAAATGATACAATAATATTTTGCATTATATAATTGAATTATGCTGAGGAGGGGCTCTTGATCCACTTAGCTGTACTAATCATATCCTTTCTTAGATCGAATCCGAATGTCACCTATTACACATTCACTATGTGACCCCTACAAGTTTAACATTTTCCCGTGTTTAAAATAAAACTTTTGCAAATTGCATCAATCTTTAATGGTTTAGGCATAGGAAATGTGTGAAACTTTTTTGGGTATAAGCTGTGTAGGTGAAAATTTCATTGTATTCTGTGCAACAACTGGCGAATGCCTCTTCTGGTCGTCTTGAAACTTTTAGAACTGATATGTTTCCCCGGAAAAAAAATCTTCAGCTTCATATTAGATTGTGCCAGTTTTGTTAATCAAATTAGTTTCTGTGAAATAACTGGATAATATTATTCCTGTCCAGAAATAAGTCAGTGCTTGACTTAAGTGGGTTATTTTCTAAAGTTAAATCTACACAATGTATTAATATGTGCCTATAACATCTCTTTGCTCCAGAGACCACTGTACAAAGTTTGTTTATGCAACTTAAGCTTAAATAAAACTTAATAACTTTCTTCATTACTTGCTTAATTAATTATTTAAACGCTAAACAATCTTACTTAGAGAAGAGTTGAGGTGATTTTGGAAAGTTTTGGTCCTAATATTCTAATGGAAGAAATCTGACAAATTTAAATTCTGCTTTCATGTGATAATATCTGAGCTTCGCATCAGATTATCTTCAACCCTTCAACGATGATAACTTGATTATGCAACTTCTGAGCAACTTCATGATTAACGCGCCTGTTTATTTTAGAACATTGGTCTCTCTTGATGGTTTGAATTAGATTTTGATATAAGTGTCAAAATGATAACTTATGAATGTCTCTTCTGATTTAATTAAAATTTAGAGCACTACTGTTTAACTGCTTTAGAAACTTAAGTGGCACTCTGCACTACTCCATTCGCACAGCGACGGAAATACAACTAGGTGTTTATCAAATGGTTTATCTACCATTCTCCTGTTAGTGAAGCTGGTCTGTAGTTCAACATTTCCTGTCCCCATTCTTAAATACAGGGATTACATTTAGTGTCTTCCAGATGACTGGCAACTGTCCAGTGTCCACTGACTTGCTACTCATCTTTGCTGGTGGCTTGGACAGTGCTTCTGCTCCCTCTCTCAGAATCCATGGTGAGACTCTGTCAAGGCCCCAATGACTTTGATGCAGCACTATTCATAGTCTGTTTTTCTCTTTCCCTGTTGCGTCCACGCTGTGTGATACCTGTTGGTATCACACAGTTGGTATTCTGGGCTTTCTGGTATTGTCACTGTTTCCACTAAGACTTCTTTAAATCCTTTATTCAACACTTCACAGTTTTTCTTGTCGTTTTTCTCGAGCTATGTGAGTCCGTGCGTGCGTGCTGCTGTCCGTCCGTCCGACTATCCGTCAGTCTGTTTGTCTTTGTCTCCGTCCGTCCGACTATCCGTCAGTCTGTTTGTCCTTCCTCCGTCCGTCCGTCCGTTCACTCAATATATACAAAAATTGTAGAAAGCCGTACAGCTCACCCGGATGACCCCAAGTTATTCACTCAATTAACTCTGGCGATTGACAGACAGTAATGAAATTTACTCGTGAATACAAGCGAGCACTAGTGTTTTATATCGAATTATAGGCAAGCCACCTAGCATGTACACTGTGAGAACCACGCAATGTTGTTGCTTAGCTCAGTGTGTGAGAGTGAACGTGAGTGACAGTGTGTGTGAGAGTGAACGTAAGAGTGACAGTGTGTGAGTGAACGGGGTGACAGTGTATGAACGTGAGTAAACGTGATGAGTAAACGTGAGTGTGTGAGAGTGAACGTGAGTGACAGTGTGTGAGTGACAGTGTGTGAGTGACAGTGTGTGAGTGACAGTGTGTAGTGACAGTGTGTGAGAGTGAACGTGAGTGACAGTGTGTGAGTGACAGTGTGTGAGAGTGAACGTGAGAGTGAGTGTGTGTGAGAGTGAACGTGAGTGACAATGTGTGAGTGACAGTGTGTGTGAGTGACGTGGTGAGTGACAGTGTGTGACAGTGTGTGGAGTGAACGTGAGTGACATGTGTAGATACAGTAATGTAACGTGAGAGTGAGTGTGTGTGAGAGTGAACGTGAGTGAAAGTGACAGTGTGTGACTACCTCTCTTCATTCTTTCCCTCCCTCTCTCCCTTTGTCCCTAACTTTCCTCTGTCTAATCTCTCCTGTTTTCTGCTCTGCCTCTCCCAATTCTTTCTCTCTCTGTCTTCGTCTCTGCTTGCTTCTCTGCTCCTCTCTGCCTTTCCTCTTCTCTCTCTTCTCTCTCTCTCTCTCTCTCTCTCTCTCTCTCTCTCCTCTCTCTCCTACACACAATAACCACCTCATCAACAACGCTGTCAGCACCTGTCTGTTCACCTGTCTCGTCGTTCTGTTGATCACGGGATGGAAGGCTGACAGTCACATAGCTCTCCCTCCCTGTGTACGTAAGTGTGTTCTTACAGCGTTATAACTACACTTCTACAACACAGTGCTGCATTATAACTACACTTCTACAACACAATGCTGCATTATAAATACACTTCTACAACACTTGCTGCATTATACTAACTCTACCTTCTCTATAACTCATTCAACTGCTGCATATAACTCCTTCTACAACACAGTGCTGTATATAACACCTTATCAACACAGCTGATTATACTACACTTCTCAACACATTCGTCGTTTATAACTACATTCTACAACACAGTACTGCTTAACTACACTTTACAACATATGCTGCATTATACCTACCTTCTACAACACATGCTGCATTATAACTACACTTCTACAACACAGTGCTGCATTATAACTACACTTCTACAACACATTGCTGCATTATAACTACACTTCTACAACACAGTACTGCATTATAACTACACTTCTACAACACAGTGCTGCATTATAACTACACTTCTACAACACATTGCTGCATTATAACTACACTTCTACAACACATGTGATTATACTACACTTCTACAACAATGAGCATTATAACTACACTTCTACAACACATCTGTATTATAACTACACCTCTACAACACATTGCTGCATTATAGCTACACTTCTACAACACAATGCTGTATTATAACTACACTTCTACAACACATTGCTGCATTATAACTACACTTCTACAACACATTGCTGCATTATAACTACACTTCTACAACACAATGCTGTATTATAACTACACTTCTACAACACAGTGCTGCATTATAACTACACTTCTACAACACAATGCTGCATTATAACTACACTTCTACAACACAGTGCTGCATTATAACTACACTTCTACAACACATTCTCATTGTAATTACATTTACAACACATGTCATATAACTACACTTCACAACACAGTGCTGCATTATAACTACACTTCTACAACATAGTGCTGCATTATAACTACACTTCTACAACATAGTGCTGATTATAACTACACTTCTACAACACAGTGCTGCATTATAACTACACTTCTACAACACAATGCTGTATTATAACTACACTTCTACAACACAGTGCTGCATTATAACTACACTTCTACAACACAGTGCTGCAGTATAACTACACTTCTACAACATAGTGCTGTATTATAACTACACTTCTACAACATAGTGCTGTATTATAACTACACTTCTACAACACAGTGCTGCATTATAACTACACTTCTACAACACAATGCTGTATTATAACTACACTTCTACAACACATTGCTGCATTATAACTACACTTCTACAACACAGTGCTGCATTATAACTACACTTCTACAACACAGTGCTGTATTATAACTACACTTCTACAACACAGTGTGCATTATAACTACACTTCTACAACACAGTGCTGATATAACTACACTTCACAACATAGTGCTGATATAACTACACTTCTACAACATAG
The DNA here is from genome assembly GCA_009830355.1 of Cherax destructor. Lineage (NCBI taxonomy): Eukaryota > Metazoa > Arthropoda > Malacostraca > Decapoda > Parastacidae > Cherax > Cherax destructor. The sequence continues at coordinate 14,944 of WNWK01004406.1, read as the reverse complement.
TGCTGTATTATAACTACACTTCTACAACACAGTGCTGCATTATAACTACACTTCTACAACACAATGCTGTATTATAACTACACTTCTACAACACAATGCTGCATTATAACTACACTTCTCCAACACAGTGCTGCAGTATAACTACACTTCTACAACATAGTGCTGTATTATAACTACACTTCTACAACATAGTGCTGTATTATAACTACACTTCTACAACACAGTGCTGCATTATAACTACACTTCTACAACACAATGTGTATTTACTTAATTACAACACAATGCTGCATTAAACTACACTTTCCAACACAGTGCTGCAGATAATACATTCTACAACATAGTGCGTTAACTACATACAACACTGTGCTGTATTATAACTACACTTCTACAACACAGTGCTGCATTATAACTACACTTCTACAACACAATGCTGTATTATAACTACACTTCTACAACACAATGCTGCATTATAACTACACTTCTACAACACAGTGCTGCAGTATAACTACACTTCTACAACATAGTGATGTATTATAACTACACTTCTACAACATAGTGCTGTATTATAACTACACTTCTACAACACGGTCCACCAAAAGTGAACTTGAGACAACAACTTGGTAAAATTTGTACCATAAAGCTGCGTCTGATTATATGTGAGGAGAGACACCACAAGAATAAGACTTTACAGTAGACAGTGGAGGAGGCGACCACTTAGGCGGAGGTGACAGAGGTGGAGCAGAGGGAGGAGGAGGAGGCGGTAAAAGAATTAGAGGAAGAGGAGAAGGAGGTGGTGGGGGTGGAGCAGGAGACGGAGGGAAGCAGTGGAAGTAGAGAAGGTTGAGGCGGTTTAGGAAGAGGAGGTTTATAATCTAATCTATGGGCTTATAATCAGTGTCTTTCAACAGTCTTCATGCAGTCTATCTCAAGCTGAATGTTGTCTTGTCTACGTTGCAGAGATTTGACAAAACTAGACGTATTTCGCTGCAGGATTCGAGAATGGTGTTCCCTGTGTTGCATAACCCCAGCCTTATGTGCATCAGTGCATGCGATTGGAATAGTGCAGAGTGCGGCATAAATTTTAATGCAGTTAATTAAATATTAGCACTGAACATCCGAAGCAAATTGGAATAGGCATTCACAAGATATTATTTGTAAATTAACATCTTAATTCCTTCCATAAAATGGAAAATTAAGACATAATCAGCTCAAATCTTGTTCAGAGCTTTCATTTAAAAACACCAGTGCTGAAGCTAAACTGAAGAGGTATTCTCTTGTTATCTCAGTGACCAATATTCTGAAAATAGGAAAGTCTATCCCCTTTAAATTTAAAAAATATTTAAAAATGCAATTTTATCAGTATTCTTTTATTATTTATATTCTATTTCAAATTCACTACAATCCTTTACTAAAAATATTTTATGTATTTTAAGAAAATTTAAGTTTGACAAAACTGCGCTAAAACTGGTGAACTGACTGACACACACACCTCTAAATCAACACAATTTTTTTAATTATGATTCGCCATCCTTCATGGTTCAAAACCATCGGACTTTACGCAGTTCAAACATTACCACCAACATCCACCACATCAACAACCTCCAAACACCACCAACATCCACCACATCTCCGCCAACCTCCTTCATATCAACATCAACCTAACTTTGATTTAGTTATGTCAACCAGTGGGGAAAATTTGAAGTCGAGCAAAAGAAGTAATTCCTCAGGAATTGATCTGATTACAACGACTACAAGTTTTTTTTAACAATTTCAGTATAATTTTTCTATCATCTACTTAGATTAAACTCATGGAACATCATCATTCTTATAGAATGTAAACTCAATAGAATGTAAGCTCTTGGAAAGAAGCCTATAACTACTCCTTTTTTAGTTCTGGTGTCATGGTGAGAGAAGAAACATAGAAAATCGTACTTGTAGGTTGGTCTGCGGTAGACTTTAAAAGAGTCTTTTGTCACCTATGAGTAGACATACGTCGAGAAACGATAACTGGTTGTCCTTCTCCTCTTCCTCAATTTAAATGCAGGTTCCAGAACGTTGATGGTGTTGAGGAGGTCACGCAGTTCTAGACTTTTGGGAACAATGACCAAAATATCATCCACCTATCGCATCCATGTAGCCGATTTAGGGATGGTATTTAGGATCCGTCTGGATTCTAGGTCCTCCATATAGTGACTCCTGCAACTATATATATTCGTTCTTAATTATCTCCGTATTAGCACTAAAGAAGCCACTCGTGGCACAACTTTTCCTCTAATAGATGTCATGAATGGCACATAAGTGTATTTTCTCACATCTGGTCGGTATCACCACACCATCTTACACTTAAACAAAGAACTCTGCATGGTACTAGTCACCACATACGTAAATCAGATCCTCACATACAAAGCGCCAGCATGGAGCCCACACATAAAAAAATGTAAATATATTTGAAAAAAATAGTACATAGATTGGCTATTTATTAATAAATAATGACCTCATTGAAAGAACGAAGAATGAGATTCGTTATAATTATGACGAACAAGATGTTTCAGGGAAGACCCGTATTAGATAACACTGTTTACCATGGTAATGGAAGCATGGTGTGAACCAGGACCAGTTGAACCATGGTTTGAACCAGGACTAGTGGAACTATGATATGTACTAGGACTAGTGGAACCATGGTATGAGCCAGGACTAGTGGAACCATGGTGTGGACCAGGACTAGTGGAACTATGGTATGAACCAGGACTAGTGGAACCATGGTATGAACCAGGACTCGTGGAACCATGGTATGTACTAGGACAAGTGGAACCATGGTATGAACCAGGACTAGTAGAACCATGGTATGAACCAGGACTAGTAGAACAATGGTATGAACCAGGACTAGTAGAACCATGGTATGAACCAGGACAAGTGGAACCATGGTATGAACCAGGACTAGTGGAACCATGGTATGAACCATGACAAGTGGATATAATTGGACACTGGACACGATGAACGACAACACTGGGATGCCAGGCATCACAAACAGCAAAGAGAGAAGACTAACACTCTTGAGAACATGAAGACACACAACTTAGCAGGAGACGAGCAGAACAAGTCAGAACTGAGAGTGTCAGCCAATAAAAACTTGACTGGAAGGCCCACACATACTTGTACATACACGCGTGGGTAAAGCTCTTGCTTGACGCACGGAGGGGCCGGGTTCAATTCCCGGTGGGGCAGAAACATTTCGAAGTGTTTCCTTACATACACATATATACAACAGGCCTAGTGTCTAATTGACATGTGCCTAGGACAAAATGGTAACTAACGCGCATGTACACACATACAAAAAATAAACGATGAGGCTAAAGAAAACTTGCAAACTGCCCTGAATGAACTGAAATATTGGTCAAACAGGTGAACCTCAGCAATCACAAGGTTATGTAAATTAGGGAATGGGAAAGAAGACCGGAAACTGAGAATATTCTCAGAGGACAGAGGCTGGAAATTTACATGGACAAACATCGAGGGGTAAGCATAGTGCCGAGCATATCGCCAGAGGCACACATAAATCGATTTCTTTTTTTCAGAAAATTCTCAGTTGGGAAATCTAAGAGAAGCTTTCAGGAGTCTCAACAGTCATTCACGGCTTTATAAACGACGTATGTTAGGTACATCTTGGAGTATGGTATGCAGTACCAACACGGAACCCTCTCCTGATTACCATAGATATCTACCAGGCATCTTGCCTGTTTCTAGTTCCGTAACAACTTGTCAGTACTCTTTCTGGACTCACTATCCTTCACAGCGCTCTGAGGTAACAATGCTTGAGGATACAGTGCTTGAGGATACAGTGCTTGAGGATACAGTGCTTGAGGATACAGTGCTTGAGGATACAGTGCTTGAGGATACAGTGCTTGAGGATACAGTGCTTGAGGATTCAGTGCTTGAGGATACAGTGCTTGAGGATACAGTGCTTGAAGATACAGTGCTTGAGGATACAGTGCTTGAGGATACAGTGTTTGAAGATACAGTTCTTGAGGATTCAGTGCTTGAGGATACAGTGCTTGACGATACAGTGCTTGAAGATACAGTGCTTGAGGATACAGTGCTCTGAGGTAACAATGCTTTAGGATACAGTGCTTGAGGATACAGTGCTTGAGGATACAGTGCTTGAGGATTCAGTGCTTGAGGATACAGTGCTTGAGGATACAGTGCTTGAAGATACAGTGCTTGAGGATACAGTGCTTGAGGATACAGTGTTTGAGGATACAGTTCTTGAGGATTCAGTGCTTGAGGATACAGTGCTTGACGATACAGTGCTTGAAGATACAGTGCTTGAGGATACAGTGCTTGAGGATACAGTGCTTGAGGATACAGTGCTTGAGGATACAGTGCTTGAGGATACAGTGCTTGAGGATACAGTGCTTGAGGATACAGTGCTTGAGGATACAGTGCTTGAGGATTCAGTGCTTGAGGATACAGTGCTTGACGATACAGTGCTTGAAGATACAGTGCTTGAGGATACAGTGCTTGAGGATACAGTGCTTGTGGATACAGTGCTTGATGATACAGTGCTTGAGGATACAGTGCTTGAGGATACAGTGCTTGAAGATACAGTGCTTGAGGATACAGTGCTTGAAGATACAGTGCTTGAGGATACAGTGCTTGAGGATACAGTGCTTGAGGATACAGTGCTTGAGGATACAGTGCTTGAGGATACAGTGCTTGAGGATACAGTGCTTGAGGATACAGTGCTTGAGGATTCAGTGCTTGAGGATACAGTGCTTGACGATACAGTGCTTGAAGATACAGTGCTTGAGGATACAGTGCTTGAGGATACAGTGCTTGAGGATACAGTGCTTGAGGATACAGTGCTTGAGGATACAGTGCTTGACGATACAGTGCTTGAAGATACAGTGCTTGAGGATACAGTGCTTGAGGATACAGTGCTTGAGGATTCAGTGCTTGAGGATACAGTGCTTGAGGATACAGTGCTTGAGGATTCAGTGCTTGAGGATACAGTGCTTGAGGATACAGTGCTTGAGGATACAGTGAGGAGAAAAACAGCAACTAAAAGTTTGACAACTTTCATATAACAAAAAAAGTGTCTTGGGTACTTACACATCACTAGGTACATTGGTTCAGTAACTTATTATTATAAGTAATCAATATTTCTGTACTTTATATTTAACTTGTGCTTTTAGTACTTTATTTAGAATACAGTACAATACTTTACTCTTAATGATAAACTATACCATCTGGTGCATTACTATGGCGTGTGTTGAGTTTGTTCAATTTTATTTGACTGTCATCACACAACCATTTTGTCATGTCCTTTCCACCAGTCAACTGGCAATTCAAAGTGTAGCAGTTGCGGCCCCGTTGTTACCCCGTTGTTGCCCCGTTGTTGCCTTCCTTGTCCAGTTCAATCCACCAATCACGTTGAAGCGGCTACTTCGGCCAAGGTGACGTCGCTTTAGCTTACCTGGCTGAGTGGCAGACTTCCTGACACTGGTCGTGACCACTTCTGCTTTGAGTAGCTCTGATTTATTTTATTTCAATCTGATTCGTTTAATTAATATTGTACATAGTGTATAAATAACAAAAAGGCACAATACCGTGACTGGAACAATACACAAACAACCCGCACATATAAAAGAGAGGAGCTTACGACGACGTTTCGGCCCGACTTGGACCATTTACAAAGTCACACTAACACACAAAGACAAGGGAAGTGGTATTTATAGGCAGGCAGACAGGGGAGGGTACAAGAGAGTGGGGAAATAAGGGAGTAAGTAGTGGATGTGGTAGCAGTAGTAATAGTAGTAGTGGAGACAGTCATGTTCTAGAGGAGCACTGCAATGAGGCTAACGGCCCGCAAGGGTGGGACGAGAACACAGAGGGAGGAAAGGCGAAAAAAAGGACAAATACCAGGCAAAAGAAAAGAAAGAAAGGAAAACCCATATGAGAAAAAGAAGAAGAGGGAAGAGATGAAAGGGGAAGGAATCAGGTTAAGTCACGGGTGTTCTGAAGTTTAGAGCATTTAACAATGTAATGAGAGAGGAAAGCATCAACAGAGACAAAGCCAGGGCTAAGATCCATACAGGGAAAGTTGTGTATAAGGGAGGATTCAACCAGGCGGCGACTATGAAAGTTAGACGTAGGGTAGACAGTTTTAGCAGACGACCAATCAATAGGATGACTGTGATCTCTATGGCCTTCCCAAAACTCACAAACCTGATATTCCTCTGCGTCCCATCATATCTTCTAGAGGTTCTGTCTCTTATTCTCTTCCTTCTTGACTAGCCAAAACCCTCACTCCCTTTCTTGGTACTTTTTTTCCTGCCCACCTTCGTCACTATCAAGACTTCATCGAACGGGTTCGCTCTCTCCCGACCTGTAAGATGCTTAGTCTTGATGTCGAGTCCCTCTTCACTAATGTCCCTCTGGATGATGTTCTTAATTTTCTCAGAGAGAAGGCCAATGAAGGGTTACTTCATCTCCCTATACCTACTGATGTCTTTCTTGATCTTATCCGCCTTTGTGTGGACTCTAACTCCTTTTCCTTTCAAGGTAAATATTATTCTCAAACCTTTGGTGTCGCTATGGGCTCTCCTCTATCTCCTGTTCTTGCTAATCTTTACATGGAATACTTCGAGACTGTCCTTCTTCCCACTATTGATGTACGTCCTTCACTCTGGCTCCGCTATGTAGATGACATCTTTGCTCTTTGGCCTCATGACTTAAGTCTCTTCCAACCTTTTCTTGATGCTCTTAATAATCTTGCCCCTTCCATTAAGTTTAAAGCTGATTGGGAATCTAATTCTTGCTTCCTTTCCTTGATGTTCATGTCCACCGCTCAGTTACAGGTTTTGCCTTCTCCGTGTACCGCAAGCCTATGCACAGTGGCATGTACATTCATTACTTCTCTTATCATGCCTCCTCTGTCAAGAAGAGTGTTCTTATATCCCTCTTTCTCCGTGCTCTCCGTTTCTGTGATCCTCAGTTTCTTGAAGCAGAAATTTCCACTCTTCATAATTCATTTTCCCGCCTGGGCTACCCTTCCCATTTCATAGACTCTGCTTTCTCTCGTGCCAAACGGACTTTCTTCTCTCCTAAACCCTCTACTCCTGAGAACTCTCCAGTCCTCTGCCTTCCCTACATCTCTGGTCTCTCTAATCTCAGCAGCTCTCTCCGTTCCTTAGACATCAAACTTACCTTTCGTCAGACTAACACTCTTCACACTAATCTAGTTCATACCTCCCCTCCCTCCACAGATTCTCCTGGTGTCTACTCTATTTCTTGCTCCTCCTGTCCTCTTCAGTACTTCGGAGAAACTGGCCGATCTCTTTCTGACAGACTCAGGGAGCACAAAAATAGTGTTAGGCTTGCCGACACTAATAATGCTCTTTTCTGTCATGTCAGAGATCACAGTCATCCTATTGATTGGTCTTCTGCTAAAACTGTCTACCCTACGGTCTGAGCCCCTCAGACCGGCCTGAATTCTGACAGAAATAATTTAATTATCAGTAATTCAGTTAACAGTAAAATGAAAATAAACATCAATAGCTACACTCCAACTGATCCAGGAGGATATTTATAAAAATCTTTAATTACAAAAATCAATTTATCTAATATGTATGAGAGTAAATTTAATTTATTATAAGCTGTCAAGAGAGTCAATCCTCACAGGGTTTCATTTTTCTCAGAGTAATGTTATAAGAAATATAAGCACAATATTATGACCCTGATTATAAATGATCATACAAATTTCTTATAGGCAGAATATTGACCTTATCCAAGAGCAGTAATGAACATCGCAAAGACAGACAATAATAATGAATGAGCTTCTAAGTCTCAACAATAAAGAAACATAACAACAACAGGGGAAATTGACAACAGAGACAGCAGCAGCAGCAGCAGCAGCAGCAGCAGCAGCAGCAGCAGCAGCAGCAGCAGCTATCCACGGAGTTATCAACGACGGAAGATGGTAATCAAAGTCACAAGATATTCACCCTATCCACCTATTTACTGTCACTATTGATCTGTGAAGTGCAACATGATAACCACATAACACGACCAACAAAATGTTATATTATCTGAGAGAAAACTAAGATAGATATCCCGGGAGGCGTCGATTTATATTGAAATCACCGGAAGTGATCGAAGTAACTCATCTAGATCAGTGAGTCAACAGGAATGTTTTTTGTCACATGTCAAAAACATTACAGAAAACAACAAACGGAATTCAAAATAGAGGTCGTACGAGTCCAAGTGTGTGAGAACAGTGCAGCATCAACTGTACTTTGACGTCTCCTGTGTTCCTCCCAGCATCCTGTACACCACCTAGGGTGTGGTTAAAGACACTTATATACAGTTTAGGACATTTATTAGTGGCTTCTTCAGTTCTAATACAGAGATAACTAAGAACGAGTATATATGTATACTCGTTCTTGGTTATTTCGATATTAGGACTGAAGAGGTCACTCGTGGCTAAACGTTTCCTCTAAAAAATGTCCTGACCTCAACATAAGTGTCTTTCCACATCTTGTAGGTATCGCCATACCGTTTTTCAGCACCTATGGTGCCTGACCACATAATGTGGCATAACCTCACATGACAGTATATAACAATACTGCCATTCATCCTGCAGTAATGAAACAGGAATTATGAGGCAGAGTGAATATTCCTATTATCTGGGCTCAGAAAAACTATAGTAACTCCTAATAATTAAATTATTCATGCTAATAATAATAATAAAAATAATTAACTGGGCGAGATATTTGGTGATTAGTTCGTACACTACCAGTATTTCCTTTGTATTCCTAAATGTCTGTGACACCTTCACCACAAACTTCTGTCCCAACCCAACAAACAGGGATTTCTTTCACTATTAGATTGAGGAGCTTGATAAGTAACGCGATGTTCCCAAGGTAGATTCCTCATCCTCCAAGAATGTAGTGACATTTTCTTATCCGTGTGAAGAATGTATCATGAGTATATTATGTGAAGGAAAGGCACTTCACATAATATACTCATGATAGGTGCTAGGTACCTCTGAACCACATATATCGAGGAAGCAGGAGTCCGTGAAGAACAATAACTAGGTGAATCATGGACGATAAATTAAAGAAGTGGGAATGTTTACTTAGATCAATCAGATAGAGAGGTGCTAGTGGGTGGTGGCTACAGCCCAATTTACGATCACCCAATAAGAAGTCACCGCACCATCAACAGATGTAAGGAGCAGGTGGAAATGTACCTAATTATGGATTAAATACCTAACTACCTATAATATTATTGTCACCATCACCAGTACCTTACCAGTACCATCACCAGCACAAGTACCAGTACTAGGAACAGTAAAAGTAACAGTATCACCAGTACCAGCACCATCGTAAGTATTAATACCAGTACCATCACAAAGACCAGTACCAGCATTAGCACCAGTACCAGCAACATCAGTCAAAAGTACCAGCACCTTCACAAGTGCCAGTACCAGTACCAGCACCATTCTCATAAAAAGTACCAGTTTCTGTACCAGCATTAGTACCAGTACCAGCAATATCATCATTACTAGCACCATCACCACTACCAGCACCACCATCACAAGCACCATCAACAGTGCTAGCACCATTACAAGTAGTAGTCCCAATAGTAGCACTATCACCAGCACCAGTACCATCACAAGCACTATCACAAGTACTAATACCAGTACCGCCAATACCAGCACCATCACTAGCACTATCACCATCGCCATCATAAGCACCAGTCCTGGTACTGGCACCAGCACCAGTATCAGTACATACACCTTCACCAGTACCAGTACCAACACCATCACAAGTACAAGTACCAGCACCATCACAAATACCAGTGCCAGCCCTGGTACCAGCACCATCACCATCGCCGGCTCCAGTACTGTCACCATCAGAACCAGCACTACCAGTACCAGTACTGCCAGTATCCTGGGATCTGGCATCATGAATAATTCTTAAAGGTGAACTGAACCAAGGAGATCCCCAACCCCTCACCCCCACCCTCCACATGTCCCCCGCCTCCACATGCCCCCCGCCCTTACACCCGTTCCCTAACATCCGCCCCCTCACACCCTCTCCCACGCACATACCAACCATTGCTACCTTTGTGGCTGCTTCCCCAGATTTGGGTCTATAAAAATATTTCAGTGTTCCTCTATGCTCATCTGTTAAGTCAATGAAGCAAGAAGTGGAGGTGGTGGTGGAGATGGATGGGTCAGTACCTAGAGAGGTTGAGTAGTAGTAGTAGTAATATTAGTAGTAGTAGTAGTAGTAGTAAATATCCATTGAGAGATTAGTTTTGGTAGGGGCTTAAGATGTCTGGGGTATATAAAGGCAGTGAGTAGTGTCAAAACGGGAGATGATGCTCCAGAGAACCTCCTGAGTCACTCAGGCACTCTGGCTGCGGCCTGAGTGCCTGAGTGACTCACATGGAGGAGAGCTAATGAGAAGTGAGAGCCTCATACCAGCGAGAACACCGACCCTCAGATAACAGAGATTTAACGCTGAATCCTCCAGCGCCAGTGTCACTGCTACTCCCTGCAAGCTCTGTGTGAGTGACGAAGATAACAGACGAGTCTGTGGAGCTTGTGATAACTCACACCATCGTACACACCGGACCCAAGACACCACTTGAATAGAAGACGTGCTGTGCTCCGGCTAGAGGGCGTCTCCGACGATTGTAGCTAACTGCTACAGCACTTGTGGTGAGGAAGACTCTCCATGCCCTTGTCATAGGGTTTCTCCCGCCATAGGGCTATAAACGATCATCTGCCTGACCTGAAGAAGACTCTCCCTTCCCTTGTCATAGGATTGCCCCTGCCATAGGAAGAGCTGTAAACGCTACTCCACTTGACAAAAAGAAGGCTTCCAGTGTCCTAGTAATGGGGCCGCCCCTCTTATAGGGCTGTTAACAGTACTACACTTCATCTAAAGATGCGTTGTTTCCTTGTCATAAGGCTGCCTCTGTCACAGGGCAAAAACCGACTCACCGTGCCCCTGCAAAAGATCTAAAAACGTAGTACACTTGACAAAAAGAAGACTCACCGTGCCCTTGTCATAGGGTTGTTCCTGCCATAGGGATGTAAACAGTACTACACTTGACAAAAAGAAGATTCACTGTGCCCTTGTCATAGGACTTTCCCTGCCATGGGGCTGTTTCAAAATGTTACATCTATTAGAGAAGATATCTCCAGAAAATACTAAGTCAACTTACTGATCCCCTTCTATCATCTGACTTGTTTCTGGTTTTACTGCAGTTTCTTGGTTAGAATTCTAGTCCAGTTATCCTGTATAGTATGTGGCTTGTCAACAGTGCTTTTGGATTACAACTGGATGAATACAAACCAAGTAATTAAAAGTTGAGATCTTTATTAACAAAGGTGTCTAAGTGGTAATATTCACAATCAGTAAATCATTGCTATATAGACTGCTTGTATAGGCGGGTATTCAAACAGGAGGAGGCTGAAATTAATCCTTGAGCATACCACTGCCACGAGTGTCCTCGGATCACGGAAAACACCTAGTTCTGCTGGGTGCGTGATCTTTGTATGATCGATGGCTGAGTGGATAAGATGACATGTACGTTGTGTTGTCTCTTGAGACAGGACAATGTGTCGTGGGGTCGAACCCTGGCTTGCCGCAGTGAGTGGTGGAATGAAGAAGTAAAGGGTGTGATAAAAGAGAAAAAGGTAGCTTATGAGAGGTTTTTAAAACAGAAGTGTTAATAGAAGAGCAGAGTATATGGAGAGTAAAAGAAAGGTGAAGAGAGTGGTGAGAGAGTGCAAAAGAAGAGCAGATGAAAGAATGGGAGAGGCTCTGTCAAGAAATTTTGCTGAAAACAAGAAGAAATTTTGGAGTGAGATAAACAAGGTAAGAAAGCCTAGGGAACGAATGGATTTGTCAGTTAAAAACAGAGTAGGGGAGTTAGTAGATGGGAGCTGGAGGTATTGGGTAGATGGCGGAATATTTTGAGGAACTTTTAAATGTCGATGAAAAAGGAGGCGGTAATTTCATGTACTGGCCAGGGAGGTACAACATCGTTTAGGAGTGAAGAAGAGCAGGATGTGAGTGTGGGGAGGTGCGTGAGGCATACGTAGAATGAAAGGGGTAAAGCAGCTGGAATTGACGGAATCATGACAGAAATGTTAAAAGCAGGGGGATATAGTGCTGGAGTGGTTGGTATTTTTGTTTAATAAATGTATGAAAGAGGGAAGGTACCTAGGGATTGGCAGAGAGCATGTATAGTTCCTTTATATAAAGGAAGGATAAAAGAGAGTGTAAAAATTATAGGGAATAAGTTTACTGAGTATACCAGGTAAAGTGTATGGCAGGGTTATTATTGAAAGAATTAGAGGTAAGACAGAGGGTAGGATCGCAGATGAGCAAGGAGGCTTTAGAGTGGGTAGGGTATGAGTAGATCAAGTGTTTACAGTGAAGCATATATGTGAACAGTATTTAGATAAAGGTAGAGAAGTTTTTATTGCATTTATGGATTTAGAAAAGGCATATGATAGAGTGGATAGGGGAGCAATGTGGCAAATGTTGCAAGTGTATGGAATAGGTAGTAAGTTACTGAAGGCTGTAAAGAGTTTTTATGAGGATAGTGAGGCTCAGGTTAGGGTGTGTAGGAGAGAGGGAGATTACTTCCCGGTAAAAATAGGTCTTAGACAGGGATGTTAATGTCACCATGGTTGTTTAATATATTTATAGATGGGGTTGTAAAAGAAGTAAATGCTAGGGTGTTGGGAGAGGGTGGATTAAATTATGGAGAATTAAATGCAAATGGAGTTGACACAGTTACTTTTTGCTGATGATACTGTGCTTATGGGAGATTCTAAAGAAAAGTTGCAAAGGTTAGTGGACGAGTTTGGGAGAGTGTGTAAAGGTAGAAAGTTAAAAGTGAACATAGATAAGAGTAAGGTGATGAGGGTATCAAACGATTTAAATAAAGAAAAATTGGATATCACATTGGAGAGAGGGATTATGGAAGAAGTAAATGTTTTCAGATATTTGGGAGTTGACGTGTCACGGATGGGTTTATGAAGGATGAGGTTAACCATAGAATTGATGAAGGAAAAAGGTGAGTGGTGCATTGAAGTATCTGTGGAGACAAAAAGCGTTATCCATGGAGGCAAAGAAGGGAATGTATGAAAGTATATTGGTACCAACACTCTTATATGGGTGTGAAGCATGGGTTGCAAATGCTGCAGCGAGGAGGAGGCTGGAGGCAGTGGAGATGTCCTGTCTAAGGGCAATGTGTGGTGTAAATATTATGCAGAAAATTCGGAATGTGGAAATTAGGAGAAGTGTGGAGTTACTAAAAGTATTTGTCAGAGGGCTGAAGAGGGGTTGTTGAGGTGGTTTGGTCATTTAGAGAGAATGGATCAAAGTAGAATGACTTGGAGAGCGTATAAATCTGTAGGGGAAGGAAGGTGGGGTAGGGGTCGTCCTAGAAAAGGTTGGAGGGAAGGGGTAAAGGAGGTTTTGTGGGCGAGGGGCTTGGACTTCCAGCAAGCATGTGAGCGTGTTAGATAGGAGTGAATGGAGACGAATGGTTTTTGGGACATGACGATCTGTTGGAGTGTGAGCAGGGTAACATTTTGTGAAGGGATTCAGGGAAACCAGTTAATTGATTTATTTGGACTTGAGTCCTGGAAATGGGAAGTACAATGCCTGCACTTTAAAGGAGGGGTCTGAGATAGTGACAGCTGGGAGGGACTTTTCTCAGCTGTCGTATCTGAGCTCCTCTGCAAAGACAGTGATTATGTATGAGTGTGGTGAAAGTGTTGAATGATGATGAAAGTATTTTCTTTTTGGGGATTTTCTTTCTTTTTGGGTCACCCTGCCTCGGTGGGAGACGGCCGACTTGTTGAAAAAAAAAAAAAAAATAATATATATATATATATATGTGTGTGTGTGTGTGTGTGTGTGTGTGTTTTTCTTCTTTTTCTTAATAGCTTTTGTTCTTTTCATTTTCTCTATTGTCCATGGGAAAGTGGAAAATAATCTTTCCTCCGTAAGCCATGCATGTCGTATGAGGCGACTAAAATGGCGGGAGCAATGGGCTAGTAACCCCTTCTCCTGTACACATTTACTAAAAACGAGAAGAAGAAAAACTTTATAAAACTGGGTTGTTTGAATGTGCGTGGATGTAGTGCGGATGATAAGAAAGAGATGATTGCTAATGTTATGAATGAAAAGAAGTTGGATGTCCTGGCCCTAAGCGAAACAAAGCTGAAGGGGGTAGGTGAGTTTCAGTGGGGAGAAATAAATGGGATTAAGTCAGGAGTATCTGAGAGAGTTAGAGTTAAGGAAGGGGTAGCAATAATGTTGAAGGATCAGTTATGGAAGGAGAAGTGGAATATAAATGTGTAAATTCAAGGATTATGTGGATTAAAATAGGGTTGGATGCGAAAAGTGGGTCATAAGAAGCGTGTATGCACCTGGTGAAGAGAGGAGTGTAGAGGAGAGAGAGAGATTTTGGGAGATGTTAAGCGAATGTATAGGAACTTTTGAACCAAGTGAGAGAGTAATTGTGGTAGGGGACCTAAATGCTAAAGTGGGAGAAACATGCAGAGAGGGTGTGGTAGGTAAGTTTGGGGTGCCAGGTGTAAATGATAATGGGAGCCCTTTGATTGAACTTTGTATAGAAAGGGGTTGAGTTGTAGGTAATACATATTTTAAGAAAAAGAGGATAAATAAGTATACAAGATATGATGTAGTTCGTAATGACAGTAGTTTGTTGGACTACGTATTGGTAGATAAAAGACTGTTGAGTAGACTTTAGGATGTACATGTTTATAGAGGGGCCACAGATATATCAGATCACTTTTTAGTTATAGCTACAGTGGAGTAAAAGGTAGATGGGATACAAGGAAAACAGAAGCACTAAGTAAGAGAGAGGTGAAGGTTTATAAACT
>WNWK01004405.1:82500-141206 GCA_009830355.1 Cherax destructor | reverse complement strand
CCGTGCCTCCATTGTTGTGTATTGAATGCAATACTGTGCCCAATGTGTTCCATCACAAAGTACACATTTTGGAGTACGTTTATGTGTGACAGTCTGTTTACTGTCTGTTGTGTTCACAGCTTGATAAGTGCCTACATGGGATTTCCCATTATGTGGTTTAGTGGGAGTAGGTACACTCTTCTTATACTGAGTTGAAGGTTTATTATCCACAACAGGATTAGTGGATTTCTCATCTTGTCTCGTTGCTTGCATGCATGAGACTATTGTTTGTAAACCATTGCTAATTTCTTCACAAGTGAAATAGCGTTTATTGAACATAATATTTAAACGTTCAATGGTTTGTGTTGACAGTTTATCTTGTATAATACCACTGATAAACCAATCACATTGCCTTAGATCATATTTAACTCCTAGAGTTCTGAGACTATTGTCTAATGTGATCCTAAATGACTGTAAGTCTGAAAGACAATGTTTGGGTGGTTTCAAGCTTGATATTAAGACTGCATGTCTAACCCTGGCTTTGTCAGCATCAAGATAATTATCTGCTAAGACACGTAAAGCTAGAGCATAATTGCCTTTGACCACCGGAAATGATTTAATCAGTTCATAGGGTTCACCTTTCACGAGATATCTGAGATAATTGAACTTAGCAATCTCATCAATGTCAGTACGTGAATTCACTAAAGAATTAAACCCACTAATGAACTCTTCATAATCATTACCTTCAAAAATAGGCATAGCCAATTTGGGAAGAGTTGGTAAGGTAACACCAGGTGTGACAGGTGTCACAGGTGTGTGGACAGGTGTGGAGACAGGTGTCTGCTGACCACTGGCTGTAGGTCTCTGTGACAAAGTTTTGCGGCAGATAGCCTGTATTCCTGTCCACCTTAATTGTTGTCCACTAAAGGCATCCAAGACACTATTAATTTCTTCCTCTGTCGGGTTTGAATCTAAAAATTCCTTTTCGTAAATCTCGTAGCCTGAATTAATGATTTCCAGACGTTTATTAAATAATTGAGATTTAATTTCCAACTGATCATAGTCTATATTTGTGTCTTGGGTTAAACCTATACCGACTGAAATTAATTGCTCCAATTGAGTAATTTTCGTCTGTAACGTGCTGAATTTTGTGGTTAATGACGACATTTTGCTAGTATAATGACTAACAGCGTGGACTAAAAAGTCCACGCATAACCGCCGTCCCTAGGTAAAAATTTAATGTTCTTGAATACAAGAACTGCGCAGTCCCCTGTTTTGACCAGAACATCAAATTCTTACCTTGCTCGTGTAACTTTGAGCGATGGTGTTGGCTCCACCATATACGGCGGAAATGCTGTCTTGATTGTAGAATGCCGCTGAAGAATCACCGTCTTGTTTCGATGGAGTTTACTTGCGATTGTCTCTACTTTCTCTTTTTGCAGTAAGAAGCTGCGCACACTTCTGAATATACTGCAATGTTGATGTTATTCACTAAACGCGCTGGAACAGAGTTCTTATCTTATTTCCCGACGTTAGTGGAGATTAACGGACGCGTACGAGTAATGTCTTTGTTGATTTACGTCGCCTCGCGCCGCATAACCCCTAGAGTCGTATGACCCGTTCTTGCGGTGGCCAAATTCAATCTGACCGCTTGTGCTGCCTTTTGCAGTCTCGTGCAGCCATGTGGTGCCACAAGGTGCCTCGTGGTGCTGTGGTCAGCACAATTCTTGACACACTGTTGACAGTACATCTGGCTTGAATTAAATTGTTTATGCAGCCAGACGCACCTCCTCTTGCCCTTTCCACAACAGTAGAGTTACCATTACTTGTGATGATGACAGTAGTGTCACCATTACTTGTGATGATGACAGTAGTGTCTCCATTACTTGTGATGACAGTAGTGTCACCATTACTTGTGATGACAGTAGTGTCACCATTACTTGTGATGACAGTAGTGTCACCATTACTTGTGATGATGACAGTAGTGTCACCATTACTTATGATGATGACAGTAGCGTCACCAGCAATATTACTTGTGATGATGACAGTAGTGTTTAAATTACATGTGATGATGACAGCAGTGTCACCAGCAATATTGTGATGATGACAGTAGTGTCACCAGCAATATTGTGATGATGACCGTAGTGTCACCAGCAATATTGTGATGATGACAGTAGTGTCACCAGCAATACTGTGATGATGACAGTAGTGTCACTAGCAATATTGTGATGATGACAGTAGTGTCACCAGCAATATTGTGATGATGACAGTAGTGTCACCAGCAATATTGTGATGATGACAGTAGTGTCACCAGCAATATTGTGATGACAGTAGTGTCACCATCAACATCTGACGCAATATTCTGTAAACAAAAACATCTGACTATATTAAACAACAGAAAAAAAATAGTTTTGAAATGCAGAGGTGGAAGGAAGACGCAGATAAGATGAGTGAGAGAAAGATAACACCTGAGATAATGATAAAAATATTTAGAAACCCGACAAGATGAAGAGTGAGAAACTTGTGCAACATTTCGGAATCTTTATTGAGGAAACGTTTCGCCAGCCAGTGGCTTCTTCCATCCAGTACAATGCAGAACGGTGGAAGAAGAGGAGTTTGAGGTAATCAGTCCCCCAGAATAGAGGATGAGGGACTGATTACCTCAAACTCCTCTTCTTCCTCCATTCTTCTTTGTATTGGACTGATGAACACGCTGACTGGCGAAACGTTTCCTCAGTAAACATTCTTAAATGTTGCACAAGTGTCTTATTCTTCCTGAGGTAAACCTGGTTGATGGAGAGGTAAACCTGGTTGATGAGAGAGGTAAATCTGGTTGAGAGAGGTAAACCTGGTTGATGAGAGAGGTAAACCTGGTTGATGAGAGAGGTAAACCTGGTTGATGAGAGAGGTAAACCTGGTTGATGAGAGAGGTAAACCTGGTTGATGAGAGAGGTAAACCTGGTTGATGAGAGAGGTAAACCTGGTGGATGGAGAGGTGTAAACCTGGTGGATGGAGAGGTGTCAACCTGGTGGATGGAGAGGTGTAAACCTGGTGGATGGAGAGGTGTAAACCTGGTGGATGGAGAGGTGTAAACCTGGTGGATGGAGAGGTGTAAACCTGGTGGATGGAGAGGTGTAAACCTGGTGAATGGAGAGGTGTAAACCTGGTGGATGGAGAGGTGTAAACCTGGTGGATGATAGGTGTAAACCTGGTGGATGATAGGTGTAAACCTGGTGGATGGAGAGGCGTAAACCTGGTGGATGGAGAGGTGTAAACCTGGTGGATGGAGAGGTGTAAACCTGGTGGATGGAGAGGTGTAAACCTGGTGGATGGAGAGGTGTAAACCTGGTGGATGGAGAGGTGTAAACCTGGTGGATGGAGAGGTCAGAAATTAAGTAGTGAGAGAATTTATAGTAGTAAGGTAAGCTTTTGTTGGAATTTTTAACCCGTTGGTTAGTCACCCAGGATAACCCAGGGTAGGAAGGGTTAGTCACCCAGGATAACCCAGGGTAGGGAGGGTTAGTCACCCAGGGTAACCCTAAGGTAGGGAGGGTTAGTCACCCAGGGTAACCCTAAGGTAGGGAGGGTTAGTCACCCAGGATAACCCAGGGTAGGGAGGTTAGTCACCCAGGATAACCCAGGGTAGGGAGGGTTAGTCACCCAGGATAACCCTTGGCTCAATGTGTGAGGCGAGAGCAGAATAACGGAGAAATGCAGCAGTAGATCAATTGGCCCACATGCAGGTCTAGTGAATGGTAAACAAATTGAATTACACTGAAGTATCTCAGCACCGGAACTTGTCCCCCAAAGGGGCAGAGACCTGGCCCAAGCTAGGAGAGAAGAGGAAGCAAGAAAGATGAAAGTCAGAAAACGGGGAACACACACAACAAAAAATGCAGAAAACAGGTCAAAGGAAGATGAGATGGAGGAGGCTAAAATCAGACCTCTGCGGAAGCTCAGCAAAATTAACATTCAAGTGACTATAACAGTGGTATACAAAACCGAAGAGTATTTAAGACACGTAAGACACGTGTACAACTATTAGGTATCTTCATTCCGATAGATTTCGCTTAGACAGTAGGCTTCTTCAGATACAGAGGAGACAGAAGATACAAATGAGGTGTAAAGATGATGTAATCAGTCCATCACCCTTGATGAAATAGTGTTGAGGTGGTCAGTCCCTGAGCCTGGATAAGAGTAGTGTCCCTGAGCCTGGAGAAGAGTAGTGTCCCTGAGCCTGGAGAAGAGTGGTGTCCCTGAGCCTGGAGAAGCGTAGTGTTCCTGAGCCAGGAGGAGAGTAATGTCCCTGAGCCAGGAGGAGAGTAGTGTCCCTGAGCCAGGAGGAGAGTAGTGTCCCTGAGCCAGGAGGAGAGTAGTGTCCCTGAGCCAGGAGGAGAGTAGTGTCCCTGAGCCAGGAGGAGAGTAGTGTCCCTGAGCCTGGAGAAGAGTGGTGTTCCTGAGCCTGGAGAAGAGTGGTGTCCCTGAGCCTGGAGAAGAGTAGTGTCCCTGAGCCTGGAGAAAAGTAGTGTTCCTGAGCCAGGAGGAGAGTAATGTCCCTGAGCCAGGAGGAGAGTAGTGTCCCTGAGCCAGGAGGAGAGTAGTGTCCCTGAGCCAGGAGGAGAGTAGTGTCCCTGAGCCAGGAGGAGAGTAGTGTCCCTGAGCCAGGAGGAGAGTAGTGTCCCTGAGCCTGGAGAAGAGTAGTGTCCATGAGCCAGGAGAAGAGTGGTGTCCCTGAGCCAGGAGAAGAGTGGTGTCCCTGAGCCTGGAGAAGAGTGGTGTCCCTGAGCCTGGAGAAAAGTGGTGTCCCTGAGCCTGGAGAAGAGTGGTGTCCCTGATCCTGGAGAAGAGTAGTGTCCCTGAGCCTGGAGAAGAGTAGTGTCCCTGAGCCTGGAGAAGAGTAGTGTCCCTGAGCCTGGAGAAGAGTTGTGTCCCTGAGCCTGGAGAAGAGTAGTGTCCCTGAGCCTGGAGAAGAGTAGTGTCCCTGAGCCTGGAGAAGTGTAGTGTCCCTGAGCCTGGAGAAGAGTAGTGTCCCTGAGCCTGGAGAAGAGTAGTGTCCCTGAGCCTGGAGAAGAGTAGTGTCCCTGAGCCTGGAGAAGAGTAGTGTCCCTGAGCCTGGAGAAGAGTAGTGTCCCTGAGCCTGGAGAAGAGTAGTGTCCCTGAGCCTGGAGAAGAGTAGTGTCCCTGAGTCTGGAGAAGAGTAGAGTCCCTGAGTCTGGAGAAGAGTAGAGTCCCTGAGCATGGAGAAAAGTAGAGTCCCTGAGCCTGGAGAAGAGTAGAGTCCCTGAGCATGGAGAAGAGTAGAGTCCCTGAGCCTGGAGAAGAGTAGTGTCCCTGAGCCTGGAGAAGAGTAGTGTCCCTGAGCCTGGAGAAGAGTAGTGTCCCAGAGCCTGGAGAAGAGTAGTGTCCCTGAGCCTGGAGAAGAGTAGTGTCCCTGAGCCTGGAGAAGAGTAGAGTCCCTGAGTCTGGAGAAGAGTAGAGTCCCTGAGCATGGAGAAGAGTAGAGTCCCTGAGCCTGGAGAAGAGTAGAGTCCCTGAGCATGGAGAAGAGTAGAGTCCCTGAGCCTGGAGAAGAGTAGTGTCCCTGAGCCAGGAGGAGAGTTCACCTCCATAGTCTGGAACAATGTCAAGTTGATGTCGTTATTGTTGTTCTTATATTAATGTCAGATTGTCATTCAAAGTTATCATGTGGGGATAAAGTAGAATCAGTAAAGCTTTCTCTTTTTTTCCTTGTGTCATTACTGCAGATACCAACCTGTCATTATATTTATGTAGGAGACATCTGAACAATTTAGTTGTAGTAAACAAAAAATAAAACATAACAGGTTGAGAAATACTTAAAAACAAAAATAACACTGACAACATGAATATTTTAGTGTGTGTGTGTGTGCGTGTGCATATATATATATATATATATATATATATATATATATATATATATATATATATATATATATATATATATATATACACATATGTTAGTCATTATCCCAGAGTGATTAGTTTTTTGAGTGGGAGCTCTGCCCCCTCCAAAATTTTGAGTGGGGCTCCGACCCCCAATTTTTTGAATAAGGGCTTCTCCCCCTTTTACATTTTTTTTTGCTCAGCCCCCTGACCCCGCCCCCTACCTCCTAGAGCATATTCCATAGGGGGTTGCCTGATTTTCCGGGAGTGTTGACAACTTTTCCATTTTTTTTTAATTTTTCTGTGGGTTTCCAAATTTTTCGCATTTTTCGATTTTGGAGGGTTTTTGCCAAATTTTTCGTTTTTTTGGGGGGGGGCTTTCTCTAGGGTCACACATTTTAGAGTTATTACGGCGTAGAAAGTATATAATGAAGTTTTCCCTTGAAATATTCGAATTTCGCGCTGTCTTTTCGAGGTAAGACCCTGGTATACTTTACCACCAAGTGGTGTGATCTCAAATGGTAAACACGTAAGTGGCATTTCAATCAAGTGGTAATACCCTGGTATACTTTACCTAGGATAACTAGTTGCATAGTATGCCGAGACGTCATACGATAACATGGCCGAGCTGTCGTGTCAGTATCATAGATACACTTGTTTAGTATATCTTTATACAGCTGGTCCCTTTACTGGAGCAGAGGCAAGGAGACTGGTGCTTATATACTAACGTCAGGTGGAAAGGGACGTGTACCAGACGAGGGCATAGTCACTGGTAGGCGGGATTACCCAGTGGAAGTAGGTCATACCCAAAGGGCTGGGTTAGTTGTAGTAGTAGTTGTCGTTGCCGTGAAGAAGGTTATGTTATTGTCGGTATTGTATACCATTCTTGTAAAACTTGTCAAGCACTGCAACATCATGGAGTCTTGATTCTGAGGACCTGTACATAACCTTCTTCACTGCAACAACAACTACTACTACAACTAACCCATCTCTTTGGGTATGACCTACTTCCACTGGGGAAATCCCGCCTACCAGTGACTATGCCCTCGTCTGCTACCCGTCCCTTTCTACCTGACGTTAGTATATAAGCGCCAGCCTCCTTGCCTCTGCTCCAGAAACTCCACGACTTCGGTGATGTTCACACCAACTCCAAGGCCGAGGGACTGATTACCTCATCTTTTGTATATAGTTCTACTGTCTTCATATAATGTCCTAGAATTTGTATTGATAAAGCCACTGGATGGCGAAACGTCTACTATAAAGATACCCAGATGTTGCACATGTGTCTTTATTTCAAATCATTACACGTTTCTCTCCAGTGGTAAATCATTACAACTGATAATTCAACACAGGTGAAATCATTCAATACACAGGTATGTACACAAGTGGCCAATCAATACAAAGCTAATTTAAGAGGTAATACAAGCGGTAATACAAGCGGTAATACAAGCGGTAATACAAGAGTTAATACAAGAGGTAATACAAGAGGTAATGCAAGAGGTAATACAAGAGGTAATTCAATACACAAATTCATTTTTTTACAAATTTTTATTCATATTACACATTTTTCCTCGTTTTCGTTAATACTGACTTCCAATTTACAGCGTTGTTTACGTACGTCATAGGGGGAACATTCACACTCTACCATCTCCCCTGCACCTCATTCCATTACCCCATCTCCCTACCCTGCACCTCACTCCATACCCCATCTCCCTACCCTGCACCTCACTCCATTACCCCATCTCCCTACCTTGCACCTCACTCCATTACCCATCTCCCTACCCTGCACCTCACTCCATACCCCATCTCCCTACCCTGCACCTCACTCCATTACCCCATCTCCCTACCCTGCACCTCACTCCATTACTCCATCTCCCTACCCTGCACCTCACTCCATTACTCCATTACCCCATCTTAATTTGCACATGACTAACCAAAATTCTAATACAACTATTGCTTCTTAATTCTTAAGCTAGTCATAAGTTTGCCTAAGACACCCCAATATAGAAACGGCATTATACCAATACATCACCTTTACCATTAATATATAAACTAATTGTTAAATTCTTAAACTAATTGCTAAATTCTTAAATGTTTAAATTTCAGTACCTCAGTTTTGTAAACCTCAATTTTGTAACCCTCAATTTGTAAACCTAGTTAATCACTACAATTACCTAACCTTAATATCAGTATAATCATTGTACCACTATTGAGTAAGACCTATCATAAGACTGCCTGAAAATCCTAGGCATACCTAGGCATATTATTGGCCATCTTGTAATATCTACCCCATAAAATGTATTAATACTATAAGTATACAGTGGACCCCCGAGTTTCGTAAACCCCGGAAATCGTACAGTTATGTAAGTATAATTTTTGCTTTGATTTGATTTGATTGATCTCCCTACCCTGCACCTCACTGACCCCTGCACCTCACTGACCCCTGCCTCCCCCCTGACCCCTGCACCTCAATCACTACTCATACCCCCACACGTACACACACGCGCGCGCACATACAATGATGTTTGACTCAGGATAACCAATATTTCCACACTTCATTTTTAAACTAACATTCATTTACCATTTCGTTCATTTACAACTTTTCATTTTCATTCGCAACTTTTCAGTTGTTATAATACCTACAACATTCTATAACTTCCACTCACAACAAGAAGTCACAACACATCATGCACCCACATCACTAACATATCACAACATCCAAAATAATCGCAACCTCCACATAACATCAAGTTGTACAACCCCCCAACATTATCATTACCAACTCGATGTTTTAAGTTCCACGCACATTTTTTCATTCACAACAACGACACTAAATTCCAATGTTTCCTCGTTTTCACTATTACTTAATACAACATCACAATTCTCACTAACAACACAGATTTCACTGCTCTATCAAATACATTTCTACTGATTCATTTATCACAACTGTTTTCTACAGATATTCCACCACTCAACACCTACACTCAACTCTAGACGTTTATAGCTAAAATGATAATCCTGTTACTATACAACCCACAGAGAGAGAGAGCGAGCGAGTGAGAGAGAGAAAAAGAAAGAAAGAATAGCAGGTGTTTACTTGTCATTTCCCATGGGAGGGTTAAGCTCATTAACCAATTCCCGGGAGATCCACTTAATGACCATAGCTCATCCCAGAGGAGAGCCTGAGGGTATGTACTGACCCATATTGATCCACACCCACCAACCAACACCCCCTCCCACACTCAACCACCACCATCTATTGATGTCTTACCCAGGATAACTCAAATTTTCTACACTTCATATTTGGCTAACATACACTTACTCCATCTCCCTGGGTCAAATTTTTTTGAGGATCTCCGGTTTTTTTTCTCCTATGATATATATAGAGTAAAATTACGTCTTTTTTATCACCAAATTGACTTCCCAATACCAACTAATAATGTAGATGTTGGAATATCATTTGGATACTTTCAAATTACTTTTTGAATAATTTAAAGACACTTTTGGATACTTTCAAAATACTTTTGGACACTTAAAATTACTTTCATTCATCCCACAACACTATCCAATCGCTTTTTTTTTTCGCTCACAACCACATCATCAAACCACATCAATACACCGAAATTTCAGTTTTCTGGCGGATACAGAACTATCCAAAAAATTTACAATCGCATAGCACTTCTACCAACATTTCACCAACACTTCACCAACACTTCAACAACTTAATGAGATCATTAGCCCTTTGTATGTCACGTGAGGGATGTCCATGTGTTGTAGACAGAGGTCTATTAATTTAGGGTTATATAATTAGGTCTAAGCTTAATTATATAGACCTCCTCCTGACCTATTTCTATGTTCTTTCCTCTTTTGGAAATCAGTCAGTCTGTTAGTTACATTGTAATAGACCTAATTAATTCATGAAGTGACATTTTACCTCCATCTTTTACTATTCATATAAGTTGAGATGCACTTGATAACTTTGAAGTAATATTGGTAGAATTACCTACAATATGTGAGGTAAATGGTCACAGATGCAACTAATGTGACATTTTATTGTGGCATCGTTTCCCTCTCCAGGAGCTTTGACAAAACTTGACAAAGTTCCTGGAGAGCGAAACGTTGCCACAATAAAAAAGTCACACTAGCTGCATCTGTGTCCATTTACATAAGAAGTAGAGTACGTATATTCCAGTGTGCTGCAGTATATATCAAACATAATAAAACTTTAATGGTGGATATACGTAATTGTGCAATATATTATAGAACAATTTTCACTGTAAAAAAAAGTTATTTTCACTGTTCAAACTGGAATCTTTTGTTTTTTCTATATTACCCGAAATCTGCCTTCTCTACCCCTCCCCCCCTCGTGTCCCATATGCTCACGCAAGCTGGGACAGCATACGCTATAACTGGCTTTGCATGCGTCACATATATAGTTATGTAATAAGATCAAAGCAAACATTTGATATATATCAGTATGGAAAATAACGACAGTCAAAAAAAAAAAAATAGTGAACTTCCAAGCACTTTCGTGGTGTGATTTCTCACATTACCACATTCCTTGATAATGTGAGAAATCACGAAAGCGCTTGAAATTTCGTTATTTCTTCACTTTGGTTATTTTGCATACGTAGTTATGTATGCAAAAGAGGCCAAATGGCCTCTTTGTTCTAGTTCTTTAATGTTATTCTGAAGTTTTGCTAATCTTGCATATTCCTTTGACGCTATGCGGGTTAAATATAATTCTGGTGTTATTTTTTCAATGTATGATTTTTGAGCTTGTCTCCGGCCGGCCATGCTGTGAAGGCTGCTCTCACCCTCAACAAATATCATGACCTAATATTCGTTGGCACTAAACTCAAGATGCCACCTGCTTGATTATATATTCAGTCTGTTGAAGTCTACCTCGAGATTATCAATGTCCTCTTCTGTTTTTATTCTTCTCCATAATTTTTCATCATCAGCAGAGACACATGGGATTCAACCCTCTCTGGCAGGGCTTTCACGTATATTTAAAGCATCAGTTGTAATGATCCTTGCGGGACATTGACCCGCCTATTCCTCCAAATTCTGAATTAATCTCTACTGAGGTACTGAATCAAATACTTTCTTGTAGTCCAAGAAGAAGCAATCCACCTAACCCCGGTCTTCTTGTTTTATATCTGTGTCTATCAAAGAACTCAAGAAAATTCGTAAGAAAGGATTTTCTCTCCTTAACTCCGTATTGGTTTTCTCTAAAGAAACTTCTATTCAAATGATGCAATATCTCTTTACCGTCACTCTTCTCCAGCAGGTTTGGCTCTGTGTATGTTAGATATACTGACCGGCACTATACTGCTCTGTGTATGTTAGATATACTGGCCGGCACTATACTGCTCTGTGTATGTTAGATATACTGGCCGGCACTATACTGCTCTGTGTATGTTAGATATACTGGCCTGCACTATACTGCTCTGTGTATGTTAGATATACTGGCCTGCACTATACTGCTCTGTGTATGTTAGATATACTGGCCTGCACTATACTGCTCTTTGTATGTCACTCTTTTTATATACGTAGTCCACGTTTGTGTTTGTTTTCAATTATGTTGCAGTCGTCCTGACTAACGTCAGTGGTTGAAGAACTTTGCTGTAGACAGGATGATGAATTAGACGTTTATGCAACACTTGGGTATCTTTATTGTGGAAACGTTTCGCCAACTAGTGGCTTCCTCAGTCCAATACAGAGAAGAATGGCTGAAGATCAGAAGAAGTCTGAGATAATCAGTCCCTTAGCCAGAAGTCCATGTCATCAGTTCGTCAGTCTTGAAAAAAGTATAGCATATGTGCGAAGAAGGGACTTATATACTGGAGACAGGTGAGGTGAAGCAGTTGTAGGCAGTGTCACCTTGGACAAATCCACAGGTGGAAGTAGGTCATGACTATAGATTAGGCAAGCGTAGAATTCCGTGCATCAAGCGGAGGTTCTGCTTCATCCTTCAACACTCAAGTAGATATGATGTGTGGTGTCAGTGCTTTTGTTACGTCAAGCTCCTGCACTCGTCTCAACACTGGTTATTTTGTTACGTCAAGCTCCTGCACTCGTCTCAACACTGGTTCTTTTGTTACGTCAAGCTCCTGCACTCGTCTCAACACTGGTTCTTTTGTTGCGTCAAGCTCCTGCACTCGTCTCAACACTGGTTCTTTTGTTACGTCAAGCTCCTGCACTCGTCTCAACACTGGTTGTTTTGTCGTGTTCATGTTTCTAAAGTTTACTGATCTCTTCTAGCTACAGTGCACTGCTGTAGCAGTTCACTTGCTGCAGTGAAGACAGTGTTGAATCCTTTTTTGTTAAGCTCTTCGCACTCTTCTTCGTCATCTTCCGTTCTCTATTCTTCCTCTTTATTCAGCCTTATCACTTACTCCTTCACAGTTGTCTTTTTAAGTTTCTTTGTATTGTTAGTGATATGACAGAGAAGTGATTGAGATATGTAAAAAAAAAAGTGTTCTGTGACATAACACAGTGTTCTGTGACATAACACAGTGTTCTGTGACATAACACTGTGTTCTGTGACATAACACAGTGTTCTGTGACATAACACTGTGTTCTGTGACATAACACAGTGTTCTGTGACATAACACTGTGTTCTGTGACATAACACAGTGTTCTGTGACATAACACTGTGTTCTGTGACATAACACAGTGTTCTGTGACATAACACAGTGTTCTGTGACATAACACAGTGTTCTGTGACATAACAGTGTTCTGTGACATAACACAGTGTTCTGTGACATAACACAGTGTTCTGTGACATAACACAGTGTTCTGTGACATAACACAGTGTTCTGTGACATAACAGTGTTCTGTGACATAACACAGTGTTCTGTGACATAACACAGTGTTCTGTGACATAACAGTGTTCTGTGACATAACACAGTGTTCTGAGATATAACACAGTGTTCTGAGATATAACACAGTGTTCTGAGATATAACACAGTGTTCTGAGATATAACACAGTGTTCTGAGATATAACACAGTGTTCTGAGATATAACACAGTGTTCTGAGATATAACACAGTGTTCTGTGACATAACACAGGGTTCTGTGACATAACACAGTGTTCTGTGACATAACACAGTGTTCTGTGACATAACACAGTGTTCTGTGACATAACAGTGTTCTGTGACATAACACAGTGTTCTGTGACATAACACAGTGTTCTGTCACATAATACAGTGTTCTGTCACATAACACAGTGTTCTGTCACATAACAGTGTTCTGTCACATAACAGTGTTCTGTCACATAACACAGTGTTCTGTGACGTAACACAAAGTGTTCTGTGACATAACAGAGAAAGTGGCGGCTTATATATATCTTACAATGTAATGAATATGTGCGAATTATTTAACAGACAGGATGGTGGGTTATATAACAGACAGGATGGTGGGTTATATAACAGACAGGATGGTGGGTTATATAAGAAAGAGGTGGGTTGTGGGTTGACAGGTTATCTAAGGTAACTGGTGTTGTGAGGGTAACGATGATCTTCGTAGCGAAGCCTCCACAAAAATTACTTTTGAGAATCCCTTCAGAGTCGAGCTGCCTGCAGTGTGTGTGTACATGCTGCCTGCAGTGTGTGTGTACATGCTGCCTTCAGTGTGTTTACATGCTGCCTGCAGTGTGTGTTTACATGCTGCCTTCAGTGTGTTTACATGCTGCCTGCAGTGTGTGTTTACATGCTGCCTGCAGTGTGTTTACATGCTGCCTGCAGTGTGTGTTTACATGCTGCCTGCAGTGTGTTTACATGCTGCCTGCAGTGTGTGTTTACATGCTGCCTGCAGTGTGTGTGTACATGCTGCCTGCAGTGTGTGTGTACATGCTGCCTGCAGTGTGTGTGTACATGCTGCCTGCAGTGTGTGTGTACATGCTGCCTGCAGTGTGTGTGTACATGCTGCCTGCAGTGTGTGTGTACATGCTGCCTTCAGTGTGTTTACATGCTGCCTGCAGTGTGTGTGTACATGCTGCCTTCAGTGTGTTTACATGCTGCCTGCAGTGTGTGTTTACATGCTGCCTTCAGTGTGTTTACATGCTGCCTGCAGTGTGTGTTTACATGCTGCCTGCAGTGTGTTTACATGCTGCCTGCAGTGTGTGTTTACATGCTGCCTGCAGTGTGTTTACATGCTGCCTGCAGTGTGTGTTTACATGCTGCCTGCAGTGTGTGTGTATTTGCTGCCTGCAGTGTGTGTGTACATGCTGCCTGCAGTGTGTGTGTACATGCTGCCTGCAGTGTGTGTGTACATGCTGCCTGCAGTGTGTGTGTACATGCTGCCTGCAGTGTGTGTGTACATGCTGCCTGCAGTGTGTGTGTACAAGCTGCCTGCAGTGTGTGTGTACATGCTGCCTGCAGTGTGTGTGTACATGCTGCCTGCAGTGTGTGTGTACATGCTGCCTGCAGTGTGTGTGTACATGCTGCCTGCAGTGTGTGTTTACATGCTGCCTGCAGTGTGTGTTTACATGCTGCCTGC
Organism: Cherax destructor; assembly: GCA_009830355.1. Taxonomy (NCBI): domain Eukaryota; kingdom Metazoa; phylum Arthropoda; class Malacostraca; order Decapoda; family Parastacidae; genus Cherax; species Cherax destructor. Next base: position 126,821 of record WNWK01004405.1, on the reverse strand, counting down.
AGTGTGTGTTTACATGCTGCCTGCAGTGTGTTTACATGCTGCCTGCAGTGTGTGTTTACATGCTGCCTTCAGTGTGTGTTTACATGCTGCCTGCAGTGTGTGTTTACATGCTGCCTGCAGTGTGTGTTTACATGCTGCCTGCAGTGTGTTTACATGCTGCCTGCAGTGTGTGTTTACATGCTGCGTGCAGTGTGTGTGTACAAGCTGCCGTGTGTGTACAGCTGCCTGCAGTGTGTTTACATGCTGCCTGCAGTGTGTGTTACATGCTGCCTGCAGTGTGTGTGTACATGCTGCCTGCAGTGTGTGTGTACAAGCTGCCTGCAGTGTGTGTGTACAAGCTGCCTGCAGTGTGTGTGTACATGCTGCCTGCAGTGTGTGTGTACATGCTGCCTGCACTGTGTGTTTACATGCTGACAAAGGAAAAAAAATTATGTTAAAGGCTTCTCCTGGTTTTGAGTCACTAAGACATTTGCATGGAATGGCTTCCTACGAGGGTGATAAAAGGTGAGAGGAGGGATGGAGAGGAAGATTGGATAGTGTCAGTAGTCTCCACTTTCTAGTTTCTTCTTCGCCTTCCTGTTTATTTGGTGATTTTTCGTTCTCTTGTTCATTCTCTCGTTCTTCAGTACTTATTTTTCAGTCTTTCTCTTCATTGTAATCCTCTTCCTCTTTATGTACTCTTTTTTGGCATATCTTGTTTTTGTTGTTGCATCTCCTACCTTCTTCCCAGGTTTCTCCTCTTCCATACCATTCCTCCTTTCATTGTCTCCTTTGACAGTTCCCTCTTCTGTTAACCTCCTCATCTCCCTCCCTCTTTGCTCTCTCCTTTCTTTCACATCTTTTTTCACTGTCTTCTTTTTCCCCATCTCCTCCTCCCAGGTATCATGTTATTCAGCTTCCTCCTCTTCCTATTCACCTTCAGCTTCTTCTAATCTCCTCCTCGGAGATTTACACAATTTCCTTCACTTAGCCAACCTTCTCTAAGACAGTAATGTCTTGCCTACCAGGAAAGGATTTTCTTATCCCCGTCAGAGTATTGCCCTGCCTTTCTTTTCTTCCTCTTCCTCCGCCTCTTTCTTCTTCTCTTTCTCCTCCTCCTTCCTCCAGTGATGATATGTGTTCTTGTGGCAGTAATGTTACCAATACATTAAACAGTTTAATACGTTTATAAGAATTGAAAAAGAAAAGCAATCAAGATTCTGGAAGATAAGTGCCTTTACCTTATTCATTCAGGAACTCCTGAGGCTCCAGGAAGGAGCACGAGAGACCAGTACTAGAGTAACATGCGCATGATAAAAATAATGTTAATCTTACAGAGAAGCTGCTGCAGTTAAATGTATCTTGTGTGTATTGATGTGAAAGCGTTGTTTACCAGAGTCACTGCCCCTGATTTGCCAACGTTTCTTGAAGAGGAACTAGAAAGTTTCCCGTGCTCTATCCCACGAATATAATTACTGAGCTTATTAAGCTTTGTGTTATGGACCACAATTTCGTACTTAACTGTAAATACTACGTTCAAAGACAAGGTATTGCCATGGGAAATCCCCTTAGCCCATTACTCACCAACTTGTAATGGAATTCTGTGAGACCAGACTCCTTCAAGACATCCTTCCAGATGAAGCTAAGTGGTTCAGATACTTGGAAGATGTTCTTTGCCTTTGGCCAAGAGGTCACGAATGTCAGGCAATATCACGAGTGTCACGAAAATCAAGTATAATGAACAATATGAATCATAGGATAGTCACGCATCAGTACTACCAAAAACAGGAATTCGTAAAGGGATAATGGACAGGTGGACGATCCAGTAGATAAAAGTGGTGGTAACGAGCCTTAAGTTTGTTCAAAATGGTATGTAATACCGACAAGTTAAAGAGTATTGGAGATAAAGTTTTCGAGGTGGTGAGTCCCTGAGCCTGGACACGTGTTCAGCTCCATGGTCTGGAAACAATTTGAACTGAAGCATAAGAATGAAGTTTTAAATACTGGCGACGGTGAGGCGTGAAGCTCTCTAAGACGTAGCAGGAAGCAGGACCTCTAGTAGAAGTAAGAGAGCAAGAAGTTGAGGAATACTGCAGCGGGGCTACTGGTCCATGCTAAGCAGGTCCCTCTGGATTCCAACCCTTCTCACTCATAACTAGCAATTAAGCAATAAAGTTGTGGCATCAGCAGTAAAGATACCCAACTGTTGCACCTGTGTCCTACTCTTCAAGTCTGCAGGTATTGAAGGTGACCAGGCCACTTGTGGCGCAGCTCTCAACTTAAGTGTGGGTAGAGAGCAGTTTAGTTGTGCTAGACTAACTGACTTAGATGAATGGTTCAGAGAACCGACAAGTTGTTAAATTAGACACATATGCAACACTTGGGTATCTTTATTGAGGAAACGTTTCGCCACACAGTGGCTTCATCAGTCCAATACAAAGTAGAAAGGTGTAAGGAGAGTAGGAGTTTTGAGATAATCAGTCCCTCGGCCTGGAGTCGATGTGTTCAGTCCATCAATCTTGTAGAAATAACAGAATATGTCCATAGAGGTGGCTTATATACTGTAGTTAGGTGAGGTGAAGCAGCAGGAGGCGGGGTCATAGTGGTATCATCCACTAGTCGAAGCCACTGTGTGGCGAAACGTTTCCTCAATAAAGATACCCAAGTGTTGCATATGTGTCTAATTTAACAACTTGTCGGTTCTCTGAACCATTCATCTACATCCTTTCTGACACATCAACTTCTTGGGATCTTGATACAAACGGATTCTTCAACATTTGTCCAAACCTTTGGACAAGGACCAACTTCGACTAGTGGATGATACCACTATGACCCCGCCTCCTGCTGCTTCACCTCACCTAACTACAGTATATAAGCCACCTCTATGGACATATTCTGTTATTTCTACAAGATTGATGGACTGAACACATCGACTCCAGGCCGAGGGACTGATTACCTCAAAACTCCTCCTCTCCTTACACCTTTCTACTTTGTATTGGACTGATGAAGCCACTGTGTGGCGAAACGTTTCCTCAATAAAGATAAACAAGTGTTGCATATGTGTCTAATTTAACAACTAACTGACTTGTTCAACTGTAATGCAGTTGAAGCTTCATTCTAACAATGTAAATGGATTCAGAAATTACGAGGTCCAATCTCTTTGAAGTTGCTGTCGAAATTGTGAAATCGTCAGCAGTAGGACAATGTTTGAGCAAGCGACAGTGATCCTTAATGCGAAATTAGATGGTTTTGGAAAGGAAAGGACAGTACGGAACGATATACCCACATGCTTTGAGTATATAGGTAGACAATTATGGTAACTCCGCAAAGATGTCTATATCTCCACCACCACCACCAACCTAGACAATGTAACATCACCTCCAACAACCCTCCATCACCACCACCACCACCAACCTAGACCATGTAACATCACCTCCACCAACCCTCCATCACCACCACCACTTCCTTCAAGAATTTACTGCAGAAAAACGTAGTTCTCTCTGCATGTTACCATAGTATCATTACTACTGAAAACGTCGTAGCCAAACAAAGAGTGGGCGGCATCTTGGCTCATCTGAGCCCCACTACAAAGTGAGAACATGCAAATATTACGCAATCTTCGTGGGCCAAATCTACATGTAGTATAATCAAGAGAAAAGTGCAAATAAGACAGACGCACACAGGCGTTATTGCTCACATCTGACAGCGACCCTCTTTCACTTACCCTGTTTATCACAGCTTCTCTGTTCTCTTACCCTTACCCTAATTCCTCTTATCTCATATCTTGTCTCCCTCTCCTTATATCAGCATACTTTTCTCTTCCCCTGAAATTAATTGTACCTGCTACTTTTATATTGCACCTTCTTCCCCTCTGCTTGGCATGTCCTTCTTTATCCCCTCGCTTACTACTGTTTCCTCCCATCTTGACGTGCTCTTCCTCTTGTCTTGGTTTATCCATTATTTCTTTTCTTCTTGACCTGTCGTTCTTACATACTCTTTCTCCCGACCTCCGTTAGTCAGTTGTTTTATATCTCAATTCTTGTGTTGGTCATTCACTGCTTGGTGTTTGTCATTCACTGTCTGGGATGATCGTCCACTGCCTGGGATGATCGTTCACTGCCTGGGATGATCGTTCACTGCCTGGGATGATCGTTCACTGCCTGGGATGATCGTTCACTGCCTGGGATGATCGTTCACTGCCTGGGATGATCGTTCACTGCCTGGGATGATCGTTCACTGCCTGGGATGATCGTTCACTGCCTGGGATGATCGTTCACTGCCTGGGATGATCGTCCACTGCCTGGTATGATCGTTCACTGCCTGGGATGATCGTCCACTGCCTGGGATGGTCGTCCACTGCCTGGGATGATCGTTCACTGCCTGGGATGATCGTTCACTGCCTGGAATGATCGTTCACTGCCTGGGATGATCGTTCACTGCCTGGGATGATCGTTCACTGCCTGGGATGATCGTCCACTGCCTGGGATGATCGTTCACTGCCTGGGATGATCGTTCACTGCCTGGGATGATCGTTCACTGCCTGGGATGATCGCTCACTGCCTGGGATGATCGTCCACTGCCTGGGATGATCGTCCACTGTCTGGGATGATCGTTCACTGCCTGGGATGATCGTTCACTGCCTGGGATGATCGTTCACTGCCTGGGATGATCGTTCACTGCCTGGGATGATCGTTCACTGCCTGGGATGATCGTTCACTGCCTGGGATGATCGTTCACTGCCTGGGATGATCGTTCACTGCCTGGGATGATCGTTCACTGCCTGGGATGATCGTTCACTGCCTGGGATGATCGCCCACTGCCTGGGATGATCGTTCACTGCCTGGGATGATCGTTCACTGCCTGGGATGATCGTTCACTGCCTGGGATGATCGCTCACTGCCTGGGATGATCGTCCACTGCCTGGGATGATCGTCCACTGTCTGGGATGATCGTTCACTGCCTGGGATGATCGTTCACTGCCTGGGATGATCGTTCACTGCCTGGGATGATCGTTCACTGCCTGGGATGATCGTCCACTGCCTGGGATGATCGTCCACTGTCTGGGATGATCGTTCACTGCCTGGGATGATCGTTCACTGCCTGGGATCATCGTTCACTGCCTGGGATGGTCGTTCACTGTCTGGGATCATCGTTCACTGCCTGGGATCATCGTTCACTGCCTGGGATGATCGTCCACTGTCTTGGATGATCGTTCACTGCCTGGGATGATCGTTCACTGCCTGGGATCATCGTTCACTGCCTGGGATCATCGTTCACTGCCTGGGATGATCGTCCACTGCCTGGGCTCATCACTCGCCAAACATTCGTATCATTCACTTTAATGTTAACTACCTGCCTGAGCTGGTCACTCCCCTTCTAAGCCAGTTACTACCTGGGCTAGTCACACTTACTACCTGGGCTAGTCACACACTTACTACCTGGGCTAGTCACACACTTACTACCTGGGCTAGTCACACACTTACTACCAGGGCTAGTCACACACTACCTGGGCTAGTCACACACTTACTACCTGGGCTAGTCCCACACTTACTACCTGGGCTAGTCACACACTACCTGGGCTAGTCACACACTTACTACCTGGGCTAGTCACACACTACCTGGGCTAGTCACACACTTACTACCTGGGCTTGTCACACACTACCTGGGCTAGTCACAAACTACCTGGGCTAGTCACACACTTACTACCTGGGCTAGTCACACACTACCTGGGCTAGTCACACACTTACTACCTGGGCTAGTCACACACTACCTGGGCTAGTCACACATTACTACCTGGGCTAGTTACACACTACCTGGGCTAGTCACACACTTACTACCTGGGCTAGTCACACTACCTGGGCTAGTCACACACTTACTACCTGGGCTAGTCACACACTACCTGGGCTAGTCACACACTTACTACCTGGGCTAGTCCCACACTTACTACCTGGGCTAGTCACACACTACCTGGGCTAGTCACACACTTACTACCTGGGCTAGTCACACACTACCTGGGCTAGTCACACACTTACTACCTGGGCTAGTTACACACTACCTGGGCTAGTCACACACTTACTACCTGGGCTAGTCACACACTACCTGGGCTAGTCACACACTTACTACCTGGGCTAGTCACACACTACCTGGGCTAGTCACATACTACCTGGGCTAGTCACACACTGCCTAGGCCGACTACTCACTGAGTCACTCGCCACGTACCTGGTGAGTTCTCACGACTAAATGAACAATTACGATCTGTCTACGGATAGTGAGCGTGACTCATGTCGTGATTCTGGGGTCGTGAATAATCGATGCCAAAGAGGGCAGAAAAACTTTCACATTGGGTCTCTAGATGAGCCTCCTCTAAAACCCTGTAGGTCTCTGAATAATAATACTTCCATTATTATTCACATCTTAGCAAACAAATAAGATACAGATATGAATGATTCATTATTTTATGTTTCAAGACATGGGGGGAATCACATTTCACTATTTCTTTCATTGATTAAGGTATCTCAATGTACCCGATTCATCATTTTAAATTATACAGCAAGACGGTTGAATCAGACTTCTCCACTATTTTTATTGTTATATGTACCTGAAGTACATATAAGATCTAATTTTTAACATAAAAAAATCGAAAAAAATTATGATACAGAATACAGGAATATAGTATTTTATTAGCTTTCAAATTAAATGAAAATGAACCATATTTCAGTAGTAATTTTAGCAGTTATAACTGAAGCAGACGCAGGGTAGCCCCTTCTTGTTGCAGCTGCAATATTGACTACATGGTTTACTGCAACCAGTCCTCACCAGCTCCTGGTACACCACTGCAACTTGTGGGATGGTAATCCACTTGTTCCATGCCGGTGGGGATCTGATTCTCCAACTGGTCTAAAAGAGAGCTCTTGGACAGTGGTGGTACGGAGCATTCCCAGCCACTGAAATCATATCTTCATTCTGGTTTCGCTGCCAGAACAGCTTCTTGAAGTGCTTCACCGAACTTGTACCTCCACCATAGACCAGAATATCTAAATGATTAAGGTAATTGAAAAGATGACTTTCTATCTTCGGTTCATTAAAAAGCTGGAAGGAACCGACAGCATCAATGAGATCATCGGAGCAAGATATGAAAGGCTTCACAAGCCAGAAATTGAATCATAGTAAGTGACCAGCAAAAAGAGGAACGGCACTACGCAGTTTTCTACCTAAATTTCCAGTACTGTCCCTGATCATAATTTGTGGTACCTCCCAGTGCAGCAGCTGACAAACTTCAGGGTTGGTATCAGGTGTGGCGTCAAAGTAAGGAGAATTTCAGGTGAGAATGATCACTACGTCACAGTGGAAAGTCCTCACCAAAATGTTTGAATGACATTATAACATGAAGAATTAGTTCGACGATTCGTTTGTGCTTTAAATCAACTTAGCACAAAGCACAATCAAGATGGGGATGTAAAATATACACAGTGTAACTTGTAGTTAGTGGGATGGAATGTGAAGGACCTGCCTAGTATGGGCCAACAGGCCTGCTGCAGTGTTTTTTATTTCTTATGTTCTTATGTATATTCCCAGCACTAAAAAATATGTACATTATACAATAAGTTTACAGTAAACAGGTGATATAAAAAATGCAGAATAACCACTGAAAAAATAGCGAAATTCCAAGAGCTTTCGTGACTTCTCACATTATAAGGAACTATGATAATGTGAGAAGTCACGAAAGCGCTTGGAATTTCGCTATTTTTTCACAGTGGTTGTTCAGCATATATACATTATATACAGATGTTCCAAGACAAGGTAATACAGCACTGAATAGAATTTCAGAGAGTAAAAAGTAAGAGCACTCGACAATTGTGATAACACATACAGAAGCTGATATTCTTTGTTTACCACCTAGAGGCTTGAGAGGGTCTGTCTGGAGTGTTCCTGGAAATGAGGTTACTCACTTGAGCAACCCACCCTCCCTCTGAAACATCAGAATGCTAAACACCTAGTTAACCAGAGCGATTATTGAGTGACCATCTTTCTGCTAGAAGTCCTTGGCCAACTGTGTTGAGATATGCTGGATTGTGGTCTTGAATGGCTTGTGTTGAATACAGGCTGGATTTCCCACAGCAGAGAGCTAAATGAGCATTATACCAACTATACTAATATAGCTGATATAGGTTCCATTTCTTGTGATATACCATCCACGCAAAAAAAGGTAAATAAATCAGTTTCTCGGATAAATAAGACGGTGATGAAGCTAGCGTTCGTATTCTCGCTATTTGTTCAATATCTCGCTATTCAGTATTTCGCTATTTGTTAAATATCTCGCTATTCAGTATCTCGCTATTTGTTCAATATCTCATTCAACTAACTCATTTTCCATCAAATATACCATTAATAATCGATGTAACCGTTTTCCCTTCTCTACTTCATATTTCCTTCACAGACTCACATAAATCCAACTACTGAATTTCTTAAAAATCTTCACTGATACTGCCTCACCCTTCCATCTCTTCGCCTCACCCTTCCATCTCCTCGCCTCACCATTCCATCTCCTCGCCTCACCCTTCCATCTCTTCGCCTCACCCTTCCACCTCTTCGCCTCACCCTTCCATCTCCTCGCCTCACCCTTCCATCTCCTTGCCTCACCCTTCCATCTCCTTGCCTCACCCTTCCATCTCCTCGTCTCACCCTTCCATTTCCTCGCCTCACCCTTCCATCTCCTCGCCTCACCCTTCCATCTCCTCGCCTCACCCTTCCATCTCTTCGCCTCACCCTTCCATCTCCTCGCCTCACCCTTCCATCTCTTCGCCTCACCCTTCCATCTCCTCGCCTCACCCTTCAATCTCCTCGCCTCACCCTTCCATCTCCTCGCCTCACCCTTCCACCTCCTTCGCCTCACCCTTCCACCTCCTCGCCTCACCTTTCCATCTCCTTGCCTCACCCTTCCATCTCCTCGCCTCACCCTTCCATCTCCTCGCCTCACCCTTCCATCTCCTCGCCTCACCCTTCCATCTCCTCGCCTCACCCTTCCATCTCCTCGCCTCACCTTCCATCTCCTCGCCTCACCCTTCCATCTCCTCTACCTTCACCCTTCCACTTCCTCCCTCGCCTCACCTTCCATCTCCTCGCCTCACCCTTCCATCCCTCCTCCTCCACCTTCATCCTCTTGCCTCACCCTTTCCATCTCCTCGCCTCACCCTTCCACTCTTCGCCTCCTTCCACCTCCTCACCTTCCATCTCCTCGTCCTCCTTCCATCTCCTCGCCTCACCTCCATCTCCTCGCCTCACCTTCCATCTCCTCGCCTCACCTTCCATCTCTCGCCTCCCCTTCCTTTTGCCTACCTTCCTCGCCCTCCCACCTTCCATCTCCTCGCCTCACCCTTCCATCTCCTCGCCTCACCCTTCCATCTCCTGCCTCACCTTCCATCTCCTCCTCACCCTTCCATCTCCTCGCCTCACCTTCCATCTCCTCGCCTCCTTACCTCCATCTCCTCGCCTCACCCTTCCATCTTCCTCCCTTCCATCTCCTCCTTCATCCTCCCTCGCCTCACCCTTCCATCTCCTCGCCTCCCTTCCACCCTTTCTTCCATCTCCTCCTTCCCATCTCCTCACCTCACCCTTCCATCTCCTGCCTCACCCTTCCATCTCCTCGCCTCACCCTTCCATCTCCTTGCCTCACCCTTCCATCTCCTGCCTCACCCTTCCATCTCCTCGCCTCACCCTTCCATCTCTCGCCTCACCTTCCATCTCCTCGCCTCACCTCTTTCCATCTCTCTCCTCCCTTCACTCTTCACCTTCCACTCCTCGCCTCACTCCTTCCATCTCCTCGTCATTCACCCTTCCATCTCCTCGCCCCCTCACTCTTCCCTCACTCCTTCTGCCTCACCTTCCACTCCTGCCTCACCTTCCACTCCTGCCTCACCCTTCCATCTCCTCTCACCTTCCTCTCCTCGCCTCACCTTCCATCTCCTCGCTCACTTCCATCTCTCACCTTCCACCTCCTACCTTCCATCTCTCCTCACTTCACTCCTCGCCTCACCTTCCATCCCTCACTCACCCTCTCCTTCCTTCCTCCCTCACTTCCTCTCTCCCTCCCCTTCCTCTTGCCTCACCTTCCTCTCTCTCACCCCTCTCTCCTCTTGCCTCACCTTCCACCTGCTCACCTTCCATCTCTCGCCTCACCTTCCATCTTGCCTCACCTTCCATCTCCTCGCTCACCCTTCCATCTTCCTCCTTCCTCTCCTCCTTCTCTCCTCCTCACCCTTCCATCTCCTCGCCTCACCTTCCACTCTGCCTCACCTTCCATCTCCTCGCCTCACTTCTCTCCTCGCCTCCCTTCCACTCCTCGCTCACCTTCCTCCCTCGCCTCACCTTCCATCTCCTCCTCACCTTCCATCTTGCCTCACCTTCCATCTCCTCGCCTCACCCTTCCATCTCCCCTCACCTTCCACTCTCGCCTCACCCTTCATCTCTGCCTCACCTTCCATCTCTCGCCTCACCTTCTCTCCTCGCCTCACCTTCCATCTCCTCCTCACCTTCCATCTCCTATCCTCTTCCATCTCCTCGCTACCTTCATCTCTCTCCTTCATTCCATCATCCCTCACCTTCCTTCCTGCCTCCTTCATTCCTCTCCTTTCCATCTCTTGCCTCACCCTTCCATCTCCTGCCTCACCTTCATCTCTCTCTCACCTTCTCTTCCTCGCCTCACCTTCCATCTCTCCTCGCCTCACCTTCCATCTCTCGCCTCACCCTTCCATCTCTCGCCTCACCTTCATCTCTCCCTCACCTCTTCCTCTCCCTCCCTTCCACTCTCGCTCACCTTCCACTCTCGCTCACCCTTCCATCTCCTCGCCTCACCCTTCCATCTCCTCGCCTCACCCTTCCATCTCCTTGCCTCACCATTCCATCTCCTTGCCTCACCCTTCCATCTCCTCGCCTCACCCTTCCATCTCCTCGCCTCACCCTTCCATCTCCTAGCCTCACCCTTCCATCTCCGCCTCACCATTCCATCTCCTGCCTCACCCTTCCATCTCCTTGCCTCACCCTTCCATCTCCTCGCCTCACCCTTCCATCTCCTCGCCTCACCCTTCCATCTCCTGCCTCACCCTTCCATCTCCTCGCCTCACCCTTCCATCTCCTCGCCTCACCCTTCCATCTCCTCGCCTCACCCTTCCATCTCCTCGCCTCACCCTTCCATCTCCTCGCCTCACCCTTCCATCTCCTCGCCTCACCCTTCCATCTCCTCGCCTCACCCTTCCATCTCCTTGCCCTTCACCTCTTCCATCTCCTCGCCTCACCCTTCCATCTCCTCGCCTCACCTTCCATCTCCTCGCCTCACCCTTCCATCTACTCGCCTCACCCTTCCATCCCCTTTCGCCTCACCCTTCCATCTCCTCGCCTCACCCTTCCATCTCCTTGCCTCACCCTTCCATCTCCTTGCCTCACCCTTCCATCTCCTTGCCTCACCCTTCCATCTCCTTGCCTCACCCTTCCATCTCCTTGCCTCACCCTTCCATCTCCTTGCCTCACCCTTCCTGCCCAGGAGTGGATCAAGGCATTGTTTGCATGCACCCAGCGGTGATAGATTCCCCGAGGTGTTATTTTTTTATACTAGAAGTAATAAATGAATAATAAGTCACTTCAATTTAGAAGGAATTTATGGCAAAAACAAAATCAGAGTTGGCTAGAGACCCGCCATCTTTGTCTGCTCTGAGGAGAGAGAAAGGTGACAGTCTGCCGAAGGTGCGGTTTTTTTTAATGATTTCATGGGTTTAAAATGCCAAGAAATGTTACTAAATACAGTAGCAATAATAACCCTAACAAAATTTAACTTTCTATCAGCTTCAGAAAGCAAATTGGTTGATGTAAGTTAATTTTGATGCTCTGATCATGAAACTGAGCTCATTTACTCTCTATCATGTAAGCTTTTTTGAAATCTTATGATCAATATTTTGCGCGCCTCTGGGAAGACAGTAATGTAAAGTACAGTAAATTTTATTTCATTGCAATTTTACATTGATATTGGTAGTTACAATTATAAATTGAAGTGCAAGGAGAGCCACTGACATGCCATGGTGAAGTGCAAGGAGAGCCACTGACATGCCATGGTGAAGTGCAAGGAGAGCCACTGACATGCCATGGTGTGCAGGCCACTGATGAGGTGAAGGAGAGCCACTGACATGCCATGGTGAAGTGCAAGGAGGCCACTGACATGCCATGGTGAAGTGCAAGGAGAGCCACTGACATGCCATGGTGTGCAGGCCACTGCATCATGGCATTAGGGGCAGCAATCTGATGACTTATAGACTATATACATAATATTAGAGAAACTGATTGAGTTTATTCTAGTTATATATTTGATTTCAAATTACAATATGATGATATTATACTGTTAAAATTACAATATGATGATATTATACTGTTAAAATTACAATATGATGATATTATACTGTTAAAATTACAATATGATGATATTATACTGTTAAAATAGTGAAAATGATGGTGAAATATTTTTTGTGGGGGGGGGGGTGTCACCCTGCCTCGTTGGGAGACGGCCACCCTGTTAAAAAATTGTGTGCAAAAATAATTTTTATTAGCGTAATTATATTATTATTATTATTATTACTATTATTATTATTATTAATTATTATTATTAATAATAAGTATCATTATTATTTATTATTATTAATTATTATTATTATTAATATTATTAATATTATTATTATTATTATTACTATTATTATTATTACTATTATTTATTATTATTATTACTATTATTATTATTACTATTATTTATTATTACTATTATTTATTATTATTATATAGCAAAACTAAGAAATTTTTTATACAGTTACACAAACATATTTATATCACAATTTTCAGACTCTGGATTATGTTCAAAATGAGCAGCAGCAGCGGCGGCGGCGGCGGCGGCGGCTGCCGCCAGCAGTAGTCACCCCAGCAGCAGCGTCCAGCAGTAGTCACCCCAGCAGCAGCGTCCAGCAGTAGTCACCCCAGCAGCAGCGTCCAGCAGTAGTCACCCCAGCAGCAACGTCCAGCAGTAGTCACCCCAGGAGCAGCGTCCAGAAGTAGTCACCCCAGCAGCAGCGTCCAGCAGTAGTCACCCCAGCAGCAGCGTCCAGCAGTAGTCACCCCAGCAGCAGCGTCCAGCAGTAGTCACCCCAACAGCAGCGTCCAGCAGTAGTCACCCCAGCAGCAGCGTCCAGCAGTAGTCACCCCAACAGCAGCGTCCAGCAGTAGTCACCCCAGCAGCAGCGTCCAGCAGTAGTCACCCCCATGATCATCGTGTTCATCATGACGTCACAAAAGGTTTGGTGGGAAATACTAAGGGAGGAGATGAATCTTGATGGACATCCAATAACCCAGTAGATGACAGGATGTCAATCCAAAATATTTGTATAATCATGACTGCGACGGCTGCCCAAGAGACCTGCGCCATCTTGGAGACTTTAGTCAAAATGAGGATCTACCTGGAGTCTACCTGGAGAGAATTCCAGGGGTCAACGCCCCCGCGGCCCGGTCCGTGACCAGGCCTCTTGTTGGACCAGAGCCTGATCAACCAGGCTGTTACTGCTGGCCGCACGCAGTCCAACGTACGAACCACAGCCCGGCTGATCAGGTACCGACTTGAGGTGCCTGTCCAGTGCCTGCTTGAAGACAGCCAGGGGCTTGTTGGTAATCCCCCTGATGTATGCTGGGAGGCAGTTGAACAATCTTGGGCCCCTCACACTTATTGTGTTGTCCCTCAACGTGCTAGTGGCACCCCTGCTCTTCATTGGGGGAATGTTGCATCGCCTGCCGAGTCTTTTGCTTTCGTAGGGAGTGATTTTTGTGTGCAAGTTTGGTACTAAGCCCTCGAGAATTTTCCATGTGTATATAATAATGTATCTCTCCCGCCTGCGTTCTAGAGAGTACAGGTTTAGGAACTTCAAGCGTTCCCAGTAGTTGAGGTGGTTTATCGCACTTATGCGTGCCGTGAAGGTTCTCTGCACATTTTCAAGGTCAGCAATTTCACCCGCCTTGAAAGGTGCAGTTAGTGTGCAGCAATATTCCAGCCTAGATAGAACAAGCGATCTGTAAAGTGTCAACATGGGCTTGGCATCCCTGGTTTTGAAGGTTCTCATTATCCATCCTGTCATTTTTCGAGCAGATGCAATTGCTACATTGTTATGGTCCTTGAAGGTGAGATCCTCTGACATGAACACTCCCAGGTCTTTGACATTAGTTTTTCGCTCTATTGTGTGGTTGGAATTAGTTTTGTACTCCGATGAGATTTTAATTTCTTCACGTTTTCCGTATCTGAGTAATTGAAATTTCTCATCATTGAACTTCATATTGTTTTCTGCAGCCCATTTAAAGATTTGGTTTATGTCTGCTTGGAGTCTTGCAGTGTCTTCAACGGTGGACACTGTCATACAGATTCGGGTGTCATCTGCAAAGGAAGACACAGCACTGTGGCTTATATCCCTGTCAATGTCTGATATGAGGATGAGGAATAGGATGGGAGCAAGTACTGTGCCTTGTGGAACAGAGCTTTTCACAGTAGCTGCCTCAGACTTTACTCTGTTGACTACTACTCTTTGTGTTCTATGTGTTAGGAAATTATAAATCCATCTACCAACTTTTCCTGTTATTCCTTTATCACGCATTTTGTGTGCTATTACACCATGGTCACACTTGTCAAAGGCTTTTGCAAAATCTGTGTATATAACATCTGCATTCTGTTTATCTTCTAGAGCATCCAGGACCTTGTCGTAGTGGTCCAGTAGTTGGGACAGACAGGAGCGGCCTGCTCTAAACCCATGCTGTCCTGGGTTGTGCAATTGATGGGTATCAAGATGGGTGGCGATCTTGCTTCTTAGAACCCTTTCAAAGATTTTTATGATATGATTTAGTAACTTACAAATTCAATGTGCGAAGAGGATGCCTTCCTTCAGTTTGAAGTCGCTAATTTGGAAATTCTCTTCTACAGACAGACAAACCGTTTGGTTTTTTTGCCCAAAACTCTGAAGAAGTTTTTAATGAGACCTAACTTGATGTGTCAAACCACGAAACGGATGGAGTTTGCTTGCAATCGTGTCATTACGATTTCGTGGGTCTTGATGTGTCAAGGCGGAAGATGTATGGCATTCGTGCAAACTAATCAGTATATATACACTAAAAGATGCATATACACCGCGAGAGGTATATATATAGTTAGATGTGTGCATGTACCCTCCTCTCTCGCCTCTGCCTCTTTCCCCCACTACAACTCTCCAAATCCCATTACCTACCAATCCCTCTTCCTCTCCCCACATCCCCTAACCCTAGTTATAAATCTCTCCCGCTTTTTGGTGTGAAAAATGTTGAGTTTCTGATTTTAGCACTGAGGTATGTTTGTATATTTGTGTATTTGTATTCACAACGAAGATTTATATCGGCTCTTCCACAGTGATCGGATGTAAAAATTGTATTTTCAAACTATACCTAAAACTGAATTATTTTTTCATTCACTCTCATTAAATTTTGCCTGAATCACGCCGTCCGGATCTTCCTTCTCGTAGAAAATGTCCCGTTATTTTCAATAGAAAATAAAATAGTGGGGAGAGGCCTTCGGCAGCGTTGCAGCAAACTTGTTCGCGTCTCTGGACAAGAAGTTGATGGTCTCAGAGTCTTGCTTCCGAATTCACATTTTTCGAATGAACAAAATCCAAAGCGGAGGAAATCGTGAGATCAGAATAGATTTCAAATATATAATTCTAAATATTATGCAATGACCAGAGGAAAGTTGTGATTGCCCTCAGCATTAACATTCAGTGTGTATTATGAAAATTCCTCTAAGTGTTATAAATTAGGGCGATGTTTCTAATATAAATTGTTGTATTATTATTCTAAAACAAATAAAAACAGGGAAGTTGTGGAAAATATTTCCAGGGTAAAAATAGTGTACATAATTTGTCTCATTCAGGTAGAAACGTAGTTAGATTTATATATATTTCCTTCAATGATCATATATTTTGTTCAGCGTCATAACTAAATGTTTACACAAATCATACTACGGGTGGGGATTGAACTCGTGGCGAGTGTGTCGTAAAGCTCCAGGCCAGTGTGTAAGCCACTGGGCCGGCCCAGTGGCTTACACGCTGGCCTGGAGCTTTACGACTCACTCGCCACGAGTTCACTCTCCGCCCTTGGTATGATTTGTTTGCAATCGCGTCATTACGATTTCGTGAGTCTTAATATTTACACCATTATTATTATTATTTAATAATTTAATAATTAGTATTATTATTATTATTTAATTTAATAATAATTATTATTATTATTATTTAATAATTTAATAATAATAATAATTATTATTATTATTATTATTATTTAATAATTTTATTATTTAATAATATTAAATATTTTTATTATTATTATCAGTTTAAACGCTAAACCCTTAATAACATAGTGCCATAAATTAAATCTTTATGTAGATACGAAATGCATTCTAGAATCATTAATAAATTTATTTTTTATGGCCAGTTGCCTATAAGAGCCCAAGTGAATATCACGCAGTTCAGTTATTGACGCTTTTGATAGATTCTCAATATTCCCAGGATAAAAAGAGAGAAGTAGCTTGAGTGAGTCGGGCCAAGATATTATATACACTCTTAAGAGATTTAAGAAGCGTCCAGAGGACTGCAGGAGAATTCGGTCAATGGGTTAGGAATTAATTATTGTTCGGCGTCGTAATTCAGTGTTAAACCTTCATGGCCGGGGTTTTTACGTTTTGTGTAGGAAAAGCTTAAACCAGTCAGTGGCTGTTGGGTGCGTGTCTGACTAGATTAAATCCAGAAACACCACAGACACTTCATGGCGAGAGTTGTATTCAGTCCGTGCACTCTGTACATTGTTTACACAGTGGATGTAAAGTGAAGCGTTTGGTATAAGCGAAGTGGAACACCTAATAAGAGAGCTTATGAAATCAATACCAGCGCGAAGGGTTGGTGAAGTTGCAAAGCCAAGAACTTCAAGCTGATGTTGGGAGAGAGTGATAGAAGATAGACTAGTAACACAGGTCTAAATTCTTGGTCTAAGGAATTAGACCCTTTGGTCTCCTTCCTCAGGCCAAACCTAATTACCTCCTAATCCTCCCTTCCCTATCCCATCCTCCCCATTCCCCCTTTTTTCCCTTAACTCCCCTCTCCCAGCCCCCCCTTTTCCCTTTCCCGTTTGTTGCCTCTGGGGTCCTCCCCTCTGGCATTATGGTTTCTAGGTGGGGGAAGTATGCTGGGGTTCATCCCACTCCATGAGGTTCCTCGGGTGTGGTGTACTTTGCCGTGGAATCTGGATTATCTGGAGGAGCCCTGCTTCCTTCCCAGATTTCCGAAAAGTGGACGGAGTGTCCTACAGGTGACGGATGTATCTTCAGAGGCTGCCTGTCGGTTCTGGGAGGTGGCAGCCGAAGGAGTTATGGTTTGTGGCGGGTTTCCGACCGCCCTCTCTTTTGTCCACCGAGGTGGCTCTGTAGATGTGAGGTTGCTATCCCGGAGTGCTGGTTTTATTTGCGTGACAGGTAGGGTATGGCGCGGGTTCCACGCTGCATCTACACTGCTCATGGTCTTGAGGTCCTCTCGGATGAGAAGGGGAACTTACGGCCCTTTCATGCTTTCCAGTGATTGTCCCTCCGCTGTCTCTTTTTTTTCTTTCCTTCTTTCTTTCTTTTTCTTAAAAAAAATAATAAGAAAGAAGTCCCATCATCATGGAGTCTTTGTTCCGTGATAACCCTCCTCCTCCCAGGCCCCTTTTTGTTACCACATCCTGTTATGATCCAGCTTCAATATTGGACCATTCTCCAGACTCTTCCTGTACCCCTGTACCTTCTGCTGGTGATGCTTCATCACCCGCTCCAGGTGCTGAGGCTCCGCCCATTCCTTCTAGTGCCTCTGCCTCTTGCATGCCTTTAACTATGCGTCCGGCTTCCCCGAATATGTTGCGACAGTTTTTGGATCGCCCACCTGCCTCAGGTCGTGCCGCCAGCAGTACTACGCCTAAACGTTCCAGACCATTTACTGACGACGGTTCTTAGATGTCTACTCATTCTACCCAAAAACGACTTACGCAACACCCACTTTCTTTACACACCATGTTTACAAGTATGCAGTGGACTAAATTCTTTTCCCTACAATTGACATCTCCAATTGATTATCTTTCTGACCATAGTATTGGTAAAGCTCTTTTATGACACATTGGCCAAAATATATTCTTTCATGCTCTTCGAAGCGGTGCGCACATCATTACAGTTCAGAATGCAGAACAAGCTCATGATCTTTCCCATATTACTTCCATTGATAACATTCTAATCACAGTTCACAAGCACACTACTCTCAATTCTTGCAGTGGTATGGTGGTTTTACTGCGTACCATTGTACAGAGTGATTTTCTGTCCTGTGGTGATGATTTTTGGAGCAATTAGCCCTTCAGAACCTTCCTATTCTCAAAGTGGATGCATATGTCTCCCCGCTCGTGGGCGGAAGTGCTTTCACAGTAACATCCCTTGCTTAACCTTTGACTGCCGTGAACTCCCATCGTCCTCCGTTTATATCACGGGCCATCTCCTAGAGGTCCATAAAGTTGTCCCTACTTTCCAACAGTGTCGAAATTACTGGTGCTTTGGACACCTCGCTAAATACTGCAGCTCTGCGGCGGAGTGCCCGGTCTGTGGTGCCACAGATCATGCCGATACATCTTGCAGTCTTCCCTCCACTTGTCTCAATTGCAATGACCCTCATCCTTTTTTTTCTTGCTGATATCAGATCCGTTGTAATGAACGAGAAATCTGTTGTTTCAAGGAGAGTGAAGGCCTTACTTATGCTATGGCTGTCTCTCGGCTCCACCTTCAGGGGAATCTTCCTCGTATCCCTTATTCACGAGTAGCTAGGAGACCTCCAACCTTGGCGGTCCCTCCACCTACCAGCTCCTTCGGTGTCGTGTCTTCCGGGGTAACCCCCGTCTCTAATTATTTTGAGGATTTACCCTCTAAACACCCACCTCCTTACTCCTATCTCTACTTCTTCGTCTCACCCACTAGTTTCTCAGTCTGCAAGGCCTCGCACACCTGCATCTTCTTTGCACCTAACACCTGCAAAGCTGAACCTGTCTCATAAGCCCAAGTCTCCTCGCATTCCTCCAGTTCTTACAATTCCCCAACAGTTTTCCTTTTCGGCCTCGGTGCCTCGTTCTCACCCCCTTTCTAACTCTCACACGGAGATGATGTTCAGCCCCTCGTGTGGTCCCATCTTCTTTTGTTCCCCCTCAGACCCCTTTCCCAGTTACCGTTCAGTCTCCTTCCTCTCCTGTTCCACCACAGGACTCTTTTGTCCCTGCTGGCACATCTCTCCAGGTTCGTACTCCCCTCCCCTCTCAGACCTCTTTTGTTCCTTCTATAGTCTCTCTGATCTCTACTTGCGTCTTCCTTATCCTCTGAGACACTCTACGGCGTCTTCCTTATCTGCTGAGGCACTTGACGCTTTATCAGACTATAATGCGGAGACGAAACCCTCGATGGACACCGATGCGCCTCCTTCTACCCCTTCTTATTTTTCACGACCATCGCAGCAGTCTTTTCCTTCACAGCATTCTGATTCCTCCTTGCTTACACGCTTTCTGTTGCCTCCACACATTGACTTCACTGACCCTAATAGCCCATAGATTTTATCACCGACTTATTTACAATGGAATATTCGTGGCCTCAGGGGTAACCAGGGAGAGCTCCAGGTGTTACAAGAGCCCAAAATTCGTTCAGCTATTATTTGTCCCGTTTTGGGCTATGTGCTGTTTGCATTCTTCTGATCCCTTTCCTGAAGAATCATTTAATGAGTGTTTCTTGTGCGCGTTGGTATACAGTACCAACAGGTCTTTGTTCGTTCTCTGCTGCATTATACTGCTGCCCATATTTATTTGCACAGATGGTATACAGTTTTCTCTCTATCTCTTCCCTTTCTGTGCATTCTGTATCTCGAATATTGCATTCTTGATCTCTTCTCTACCGCCGCCCATCTTGTTGTTAGGGGATTTTAACGCTCACCATCATCTTTGGGGAGGGTCCCACTGTGACTCTCGTGGTGATCAGTTGGAGACTCTTCTCGCTTCTCATCCTCTTCATGTTTTAAATACAGGTGCTCCTACCCATTTTGACTCTATCTGCTCCTCGTCAATTGCACTTGATTACACTTGGTCTGTTCTCCCAGATTTGCACGACAGTGATCACTTTTCTATTCTTCTTTCTTCTACTATGTATTCCCGACCACCTCGTAGACCCCGTCGTCAATTTGGACGAGCTAATTGGGACTTATACCATCTTTTGTGGGGACCCTCCTTCGTCCTCTATTGATGAGCTGGTTCACCAGTTTTCGACCTTACTTTTGACTGTAGCGTTACGTTCTATTCCTTAAACCTCAGGCAGGCACTCTCAGACATGCGAGCCTTGGTCTCCTGCGTGTGCCCGTGCAGTGCGTTTGAAACGTGCTGCGTAGGGCTGTTATCGATATAATCGGACCTCAGATCGTCTTTTGGATTTTAAGCGGGCAAGGGCAGTCGCTTGCCGCATCATACGCAACGCTAAACGCACTTGTTGGCAAGACTACGTGTCTACCATTACCTCGACTTCCCCTATGTGTGCGGTTTGGAAGAAGTTACGGAAGTTGTGTGGCAAGTACACTCTGGACCCAGCTCCTGTTTTGCGGGTTACTGGTGTTAGTGTTGCGGAACCTCTTGAAGTTGCCACGAAAATCGGGAACTATCTTGTCCGTGTCTCCCAAGGGTTTCACCTTTATTCCTCATTTCTTGCATCTAAGTCTACCAAAGAGCAGTTGCCCTTGGATTTCTCCTCTAATGGAATGGAGCCTTTTAACGTATATTTCACTTTCCTAGAGCTAGTCTACGCTTTCTACTTGCCAGTCATCGCCAGCTGGGCCTGATGATATTCATATCACTATGCTACAACATCTGCATTCTACAGCCCTTACAGTCCATTTGCTTCTTTTCAATCTTATTTGGACTACCGTTTCGCAAACCAGGAACCTCGGGGCTTGATAACTCTCACTATCGTCTCATTGCTATGACCGGGGCCAGGAACTAAGTATCGACCCCTGCAACCACAATTAGGTGAGTACCAGTGTAGTCTGCAGGGTGATGGATCGATTGGTGAAGAGACGTCTGATATGGTATTTGGAGACTCACAATAGTCTTTCTCCTCACCAATATGGCTTTCACAAGGGCTGCTCTACTTTGGAGCCCTTGCTACACTTGGATACGTATGTAAATGCCTTTACTAACAAACACTCCATCCTAGCAGTCATTTTTGATCTTGAGAAGGCATAAGACATTACTTGGAGGTATAACATTTTAGCCCAAGCCCACTCCTTAGGCCTCCACTGTAATCTGCCAACTTTCCTTACTGCTTTCTTTTCTGACATATTTTCTTGTCTGTGAGACTGTGGCAGATTGAGGCTCTGGTGGGAGTGCAGAAGATTGAGGCTCTGGTGGGAGTGCAGAAGATTGAGGCTCTGGTGGGAGTGCAGAAGATTGAGGCTCTGGTGGGAGTGCAGAAGATTGAGGCTCTGGTGGGAGTGCAGAAGATTGAGGCTCTGGTGGGAGTGTGGGAGACTGAGGCTCTGGTGAGAGTGTAAAAGACTGAGGCTCTGGTGAGAGTGTGGGAAACTTAGACTCTGGTGACAGTGTAGGAGACTGAGGCTCTGGTGAGTGTGTGGAAGACTGAGGCTCTGGTGAGAGTGTGGGAGACTGAGGCTCTGGTGAGAGTGTGGGAGACTGAGGCTCTGGTGAGAGTGTGGGAGACTGAGGCTCTGGTGAGAGTGTGGGAGACTGAGGCTCTGGTGAGAGTGTGGGAGACTGAGGCTCTGGTAGAGTGTGGGAGACTGAGGCTCTGGTGAGAGTGTGGGAGACTGAGGCTCTGGTGAGAGTGTGGGAGACTGAGGCTCTGGTGAGAGTGTGGGAGACTGAGGCTCTGGTGAGAGTGTGGGAGACTGAGGCTCTGGTGAGAGTGTGGGAGACTGAGGCTCTGGTGAGAGTGTGGGAGACTGAGGCTCTGGTGAGAGTGTGGGAGACTGAGGCTCTGGTGAGAGTGGGAGACTGAGGCTCTGGTGAGAGTGTGGGAGACTGAGGCTCTGGTGAGAGTGTGGGAGACTGAGGCTCTGGTGAGAGTGTGGGAGACTGAGGCTCTGGTGAGAGTGTGGGAGACTGAGGCTCTGGTGAGAGTGTGGGAGACTATGACACTTGTGAGAGTGTGGGAGACTATGACACTTGTGAGAGTGTGGGAGACTATGACACTTGTGAGAGTGTGGGAGACTATGACACTTGTGAGAGTGTGGGAGACTATGACACTTGTGAGAGTGTGGGAGACTATGACACTTGTGAGAGTGTGGGAGACTATGACACTTGTGAGAGTGTGGGAGACTATGACACTTGTGAGAGTGTGGGAGACTGAGGCTCTGGTGGAAGTGTTGGAGACTGAGGCTCTGGTGAGAGCGTGGGAGACTGAGGCTCTGGTGAGAGCGTGGGAGACTGAGGCACTGGTGAGAGCGTGGGAGACTGAGGCTCTGGTGAGAGTGTGGGAGACTGAGGCTCTGGTGAGAGTGTGGGAGACTGAGGCTCTGGTGAGAGTGTGGGAGACTGAGGCTCTGGTGAGAGTGTGGGAGACTGAGGCTCTGGTGAGAGTGTGGGAGACTGAGGCTCTGGTGAGAGTGTGGGAGACTGAGGCTCTGGTGAGAGTGTGGGAGACTGAGGCTCTGGTGAGAGTGTGGGAGACTGAGGCTCTGGTGAGAGTGTGGGAGACTGAGGCTCTGGTGAGAGTGTGGGAGACTGAGGCTCTGGTAGAGTGTGGGAGACTGAGGCTCTGGTGAGAGTGTGGGAGATTTAGGCTCTGGTAAGAGTGTGGGAGACTGAGGCTCTGGTGAGAGTGTGGGAGACTGAGGCTCTGGTGAGAGTGTGGGAGACTGAGGCTCTGGTGAGAGTGTGGGAGACTGAGGCTCTGGTGAGAGTGTGGGAGACTGAGGCTCTGGTGAGAGTGTGGGAGACTGAGGCTCTGGTGAGAGTGTGGGAGACTGAGGCTCTGGTGAGAGTGTGGGAGACTAATTCTCTGGTGAGAGTGTGGGAGACTGAGGCTCTGGTGAGAGTGTGGGAGACTGAGGCTCTGGTGAGAGTGTGGGAGACTGAGGCTCTGGTGAGAGTGTGGGAGACTGAGGCTCTGGTGAGAGTGTGGGAGACTGAGGCTCTGGTGAGAGTGTGGGAGACTGAGGCTCTGGTGGGAGTGTCTTCAGTACTGCCATGCCCCAGCACCTGGGCTCTGTGATTGCATTACAACTACGAATGAAAATAAAATCTGGCACAGAGTCTTAGTGCTCATCCTAAAACAATGTTTCTTGTTTGCTTTTCATACTATCGCAAACAATACTCATACCATCGCAAACAATAGTTAGTGTTAGCATAATTTCTGACAAGCAACTGCCCGTCATGAGAGGGTAATTTACCGTAGCCACACACTTATAACCTGTGAGAAATGGCTTTCCGAAAATAAGTTGTGCGTTGTTGAGACGTAGAAGCCGCAGCTTGTTACAAAGTTGTTAGCTGGAAATAAATGATATAAAATACCGACACAATGGAAAAATAAACACATAAGCAGTATGTGATCCTTTATTGACAACGTTTCGCCCACACAGTGACTTGATAAAGCCCACTGTGTGGGCGAAACGTTGTCAATAAAGGATCACATTATACTGCTTGTGTATATTTTTTCAAAGATGTTAGCTCCAATATACGTGGTAGATGGTACGTTGAATATTGAGATTCGCAACGAGGTGCAATATGCACCAGGATTCCTAAAACTGCCAACATCAGTTAGTGATTGAATGTGTAGCAGCGTCCAGGGAGACAGATACACTGCAGTTTTAATTATTATTTCACTGGTTGGGTTTACATATCCATCTATGAGAGATTTTATTTAGATTCTCTGCCTGTTCTCGATGGTAGTATAATTTCACTTGCCGTCACGAATTATTTACCGTCAGACCAGAACTGACAGGCGCCATTATGTTCGAAGACTCGGAATGTGTGTTCATTTGCTGATTATTTATTCTTTGCATCCTGAAGCACTAGTCGTGAAATTTCCCTAGCGTTCCTGAATGGAAGTACTGCTTCTGAGGCCTACCGTGAGGTTGATTTTAATGTCTGCCTAGGCCAGTTACCGGTTGCCTGTTTACAGGTATTTCGACGAAGGATGATAAAAGAGCAGGATTAGAGCTTTCTCAGGTCATGCCACAGTGCTCGGGTCATGCCACTGTGCTCAGGTCATGCCACTGTGCTCAGGTTGAGAATGACCTTAGCTTCAGGTGAAGCTTGTCACCACGACTGAAGACTATGCTTCCTTTCCCTATTCTGCTGGTCTACATTAGTGCTGATGTAGACAAAGTTCTTTATTTCAACACCTTATGGAAGTCGCAGCTTACGTCTGCAGAACACCACCGTAACAGCACAGTGTTCTGGTCGCATGCAGAACACCACCGTAACAACACAGTGTTCTGGTCGCATGCAGAACACCACCTTAACAACACAGTGTTCTGGTCGCATGCAGAACACCACCGTAACAACACAGTGTTCTGGCCGCATGCAGAACACCACCGAAACAGCACAGTGTTCTGGCTGCATGCAGAACACCACCGTAACAGCACAGTGTTCTGATCGTGTGCTATATCGTGGTAACTTTAGCCGCTCTTTCGAAGACAGTGTTTTTTTTTATTTTAGTATTTTTCTGGTATATATATATGCACAAATATATCAGTGCGTACGTATGCAAATGCCTATATATTTATGTATACACACAAACATGTATAGATACATTCGTACATGAATGCATATTTCTATATTTTGCTTCGTTCAAATTTCATCACCACCCTCACTGTTCCTTTAGCATGCACTGAGGTAGAGAGGGCTGGGCTTACGGAATACGAGGATACCTTTCTCGGCTCGCCACAGTAGTAATGTCATTCCTTAAGTGACTGCGCCTTGGTCACTTCTCCCACCAAGGTTCAGTGCGTCTCGACCACACAATAAGCTGCCTCCATCTTGGTCAATCTGACTCACACATCAACAGGACTTACATTTTAAACTCTTCTCTACAAATACTAATATGAATATCGATGTCTATAGAGGTGAAGTCCCGTGAAGCGGCCGGTACACCTGGCACATTCCTATCGTTACTGCAGGAGTTATTGTACGAGTTTAAGCTCATAAATCCATTAATCCTGGGGACATGTCTGTGCACTTCAGAGGTAGTGTTTGTAAACACAGAGAGTAGGAGCACCGGGAGTAACAATTTTTGTCGTAACAGATATCTTCACCAGACATTACCTGAGATTGTATACTTCCCTGGGACAGTATACCACCCTAAGATTTTGGGGAAAGAATTTATGGGATTTAATTGATATGAAGAAATAATATTAAAATATATATTTACTAAAAAAAGTAGTGTCAACCCTGAACTGGGAGCCTTCAGTAGTGTCAACCTGGGCTGGGAGACTTCAGTATGTCAACAACAGCTTCAGAGATTACATACCAGTGGTATACAATGCCGACAAGGTGAAGAAATGGGCTTATGTGGAACATCTGGGTATCTACTTGTAGACGTTTCGCCCTCTAGTGACTTTATCAATATCTACCCAGATGTTGTACATGTGTCTAATTCTTCAGTTGTTTTCTTCGAAGGTTCCTGTCACTGGCACTTTGTGGGAAGGCTTCACAAGGTTCCTCTCTCTGGCACTTTGTGGAAAGGCTTCACAAGGTTCCTGTCACTGGCACTTTGTGGGAAGGCTTCAAAAGGTTCCTCTCACTGGCACTTTGTGGGAAGGCTTCAAAAGGTTCCTCTCACTGGCACTTTGTGGGAAGGCTTCAAAAGGTTCCTCTCACTGGCACTTTGTGGGAAGGCTTCAAAAGGTTCCTCTCACTGGCACTTTGTGGGAAGGCTTCAAAAGGTTCCTCTCACTGGCACTTTGTGGGAAGGCTTCACAAGGTTTCTCTCACTGGCACTTTGTGGGAAGGCTTCAAAAGGTTCCTCTCACTGGCACTTTGTGGGAAGGCTTCAAAAGGTTCCTCTCACTGGCCCTTTGTGGGAAGGCCACACAAGGTTCCTGTCACTGGCACTTTGTGGGAAGGCTTCACAAGGTTCCTCTCACTGGCACTTTGTGGGAAGGCTTCACAAGGTTCCTCTCACTGGCACTTTGTGGGAAGGCTACATATGTCTTGTGTTGATGAGTGCCATGCAAGAGCCGGTCGACCAATGAGAACACTGATTCTCGTTACCTGCCCCTCTGACCACCAATGAAAAATATTAATTTCCGAAAAGCAATCTTACATTCCGCAAACATACACACTTTTGCCCTTCTAACACTTCGAGTAAATATTACAATAACTAGATGTGTTTCAAACCATACCACGGGTGGGGTTCGAACCCGCGGTCAGAGAGTCTCAAAACTCTAGACCGTCGCGTAAGCCACTAGGCCAGCTAGCTTCAATAAGATTCATCCAACTAGGTATATTTCTAGAAATATGGTTTGTTTGCAATCGTGTCATTACGATTTCGTGAGTCAGTTAGATGTGTTTCAGTTGCTGTGTGATTGGAATAGTGCAGAGTGCGGCATAAGTTGATAATGAAGTTAAATATTAGTGCTGAAGATCTGAAGGGACTGAGAAGAGGCATTTAGAAGTCATCATATGAAAACTAATATTCAAAATTCATAATAAAAATTATAAATTATGACATACACAGCTCGAATCTAACTCAAGCCTTTCAAAAAGACTAAAGAGTCCAATATCCTAAAATACTCAAGACCATTAAGCTTGAAGCAGCTCACAAGTTGCATTATCAACCTGTCTATATGGAAATGTTGAAGCCAATCAGAAGCGACACTCAGAAATTATCGCATGAAAAGCTATATTTCAAGTTTTCCAATTTCATCCAAAAAAAAAAAAAAATCTGGCCAACACAGGTCAAAAATCAATCCAAATTTAGCGCATGATAACTTACACAAGATAACATCAAGAGGAAAACACATCATAACTAAAAGTTTAAAGCCGACCAGAAGATGCATTCTCCAGTTATTGCAGAGAATCCAACAAATTTTCTGTCTACACAGCCTAAACCCGTCAAACATTCCACCCATATCACACGAAGCATCAACCATTGATCACCTTCACAATTGTATTTTAATCAGAGGAGAGAGCTACACCCGTAGGGGTCATATAGTGCCTGTGTAATGGGAGACATTCATAGTCGATCCAGGCAAGGGGGGGTGGGGAGATGCTTTCAGTTTCTTGGATCAAGAGCCCCTCATCAGCATCAAAGTAAGAAGAATGCTGCAATATTTCGAGATTTAAAGTGGCATAAAAAAAGGGCCTTTCTAAGTATTTCATTAAAAGTGGCAGCCGTCTTCTGGGCGGGGTACACCAGTGATGAAATTGTAAGCCAATCAGAAGAGGGTTTCTCTAGTTATCTGAGGGAAGTAAACCTGGGCATGACCTGTGTGGCGTTGTTCACAGGTCACCAGGCGTGCATGACAGCTTGTGCACAGGTCACCAGGCGTGCATGTAAGCTTGTGCACAGGTCACCAGGCGTGCATGTCAGCTTGTGCACAGGTCACCAGGCGTGCATGTCAGCTTGTGCACAGGTCACCAGGCGTGCATGTCAGCTTGTGCACAGGTCACCAGGCGTGCATGTCAGCTTGTGCACAGGTCACCAGGCGTGCATGTCAGCTTGTACACAGGTCACCAGGCATGCAGGTCACCTTGTACACAGGTCACCAGGCGTGCAGTTCACCTTGTACACAGGTCACCAGGCGTGCAGGTCACCTTGTACACAGGTCACCAGGCGTGCAGGTCACCTTGTACACAGGTCACCAGGCGTGCAGGTCACCTTGTACACAGGTCACCAGGCGTGCAGGTCACCTTGTACACAGGTCACCAGGCGTGCATGTCACCTTGTATACAGGTCACCAGGCGTGCATGTCACCTTGTACACAGGTCACCAGGCGTGCAGGTCACCTTGTACACAGGTCACCAGGCATGCAGGTCACCTTGTACACAGGTCACCAGGCATGCAGGTCACCTTGTACACAGGTCACCAGGCGTGCAGGTCACCTTGTACACAGGTCACCAGGCGGGCAGGTCACCTTGTACACAGGTCACCAGGCGTGCAGGTCACCTTGTACACAGGTCACCAGGCGTGCAGGTCACCTTGTACACAGGTCACCAGGCGTGCAGGTCACCTTGTACACAGGTCACCAGGCGTGCATGTCACTTTGTACACAGGTCACCAGGCGTGCAGGTCATCTTGTACACAGGTCACCAGGCGTGCAGGTCACCTTGTGCACAGGTCACCAGGCGTGCGGTCACCTTGTACACAGGTCACCAGGCGTGCAGGTCACCTTGTACACAGGTCACCAGGCGTGCGGGTCACCTTGTACACAGGTCACCAGGCGTGCAGGTCACCTTGTACACAGGTCACCAGGCGTGCAGGTCACCTTGTACACAGGTCACCAGGCGTGCGGGTCACCTTGTACACAGGTCACCAGGCGTGCAGGTCACCTTGTACACAGGTCACCAGGCGTGCGGGTCACTGTACACAGGTCCCGTGGTCATGTACACAGGTCACCAGGCGTGCGGGTCACCTTGTACACAGGTCACCAGGCGTGCAGGTCACCTTGTACACAGGTCCCAGGCGTGCAGGTCACCTTGTACACAGGTCACCAGGCGTGCAGGTCACCTTGTACACAGGTCACCAGGCGTGCAGGTCACCTTGTACACAGGTCACCAGGCGTGCAGGTCACCTTGTACACAGGTCACCAGGCGTGCAGGAGGACCCATGAATCTTGCTGAAATTTTGAAGTCAAGCGAATGAAAATTTTTCCAAACAACGAAAATTTGCGAGAAAGTCAATAAAAATGTTGGAGAGAATGTTAACAAAATAGTTTTTTGTTACTAATTTACTACAAAAAAAATTTCCTCCACGCAAACACAACAGATACTATCATGGGTACTATCCTGGGTACTATCCTGGGTATTATCCTGGTTATTATCCAGGGTACTAACCTGGGTAGTATCCTGGGTACTGTCCTGTATACTATACCGATTACTGTCATGGGTACTATTCTGGGTGCTACCCTGGATACTGAAATGGGTACTATCCTGGGTACTATCCTGTGTACTATCCTGGGTACTATCCTGGATACTACCCTGGGTATTATCCTGGCCCTAAGGTGCATTAGCCATTAAATACTGAAGGACTTCAGTAGGAACCGAAAATTGTTTAGTGTGAAAAAACACTATTTTTGCACCTAAAATTATTAAATTTGCACCTACATATTTGACTTTCACTCTCCACCCTCCATGAATTAAGAGGCACATTTTTATAAACGTATTAAACCCCACCACTGACTGTGTTAGGAGTTCTCAGTCTATTACAACCTTAGGTTTTCAAGGCCTGTTATTCTGAGTGTAAAATGCAGCTTGGAGCAAAGTAAACACAGTAGAAAAAACTTTGAATTGTAATTTCCTTCACAAGTATATATATATATATATATATATATATATATATATATATAATATATATATATATATATATATATATATATATATATATAGCTTTATACAGCTATGTACACTATATACATCAGAATAAGTATTAGTGCACGCCACGGTAGTCAAGGCAAAACAGCAGCCAAGAGACAACCATGCAGCAACCAGCACAGGGTGGGAATGACAATGGCAAACATACGAGTGGAATCCACGTCACCTTTACAATTGCCAGATCCACATTATGATTGGCTGAACCAAGGTTCTGATCTGATGATGGGGCCACGATCATCAAACCCTTAGCAAGATGGTTCGCTGGTTGGTGAGGCAGCCTATATGGGTGTGTTAACATGCTCCGAATAAGGTGACGCACTCTTTGCATGCAACACAGTCATTCCAGGATGCTGGGGGTTACTCAAGTTATTCCAGGATGCTGGGAGTTACTCCAGTCATTCCAGGATGCTGGGAGTTACTCCAGTCATTCCAGGATGCTGGGAGTTACCCCAGTCATTCCAAGATGCTGGGAGTTACCCCAGTCATTCCAGGATGCTGGGAGTTACTCCAGTCATTCCAGGATGCTGGGAGTTACTCCAGTCATTCCAGGATGCTGGGAGTTACTCCAGTCATTCCAGGATGCTGGGAGTTACTCCAGTCATTCCAGGATGCTGGGAGTTACTCCAGTCATTCCAGGATGCTGGGAGTTACCCCAGTCATTCCAGGATGCTGGGAGTTACCCCAGTCATTCCAGGATGCTGGGAGTTACCCCAGTCATTCCAGGATGCTTGGAGTTACCCCAGTCATTCCAGGATGCTGGGAGTTACCCCAGTCATTCCAGAATGCTGGGAGTTACTCCAGTCATTCCACAAGGGACAAGATAAGAAAGTTTAGGTAAGATAGCAATGCTCTTCTTGCCGTATAAGGCAAACAAATTATTCTGAACCTAACGAAAAAAAAATTTCATTGTGTTTGTTTATTATTAAATTATTGCAAACTTATCTAAAATATATTTAGTTAGATTAGGCTAAATTAAATTGCGCTTGTTATAATAAGGTTAGGTAAGTTATCCAAGATTCTTTTTGGTACAAAATTATTAATTTTTACATTAACATTAATGAAAAAAAATATATATCTTTAAATGTATAAGAAATTTTTTTAGAAAGAACTTAATTTTAAATGAGTTCATAAATATATATATATATATATATATATATATATATATATATATATATATATATATATATATATATATATATATATATATATATATATATAATATATATATTAAATATTTATATATATGTACCATACATTTCTTTTAATTAAATATTTAGGAGCTTTGTGGAACAGAATATCGTTCAAATCTCGTTAGTTACATTGTTCACGTTATTAATATTGTGATTAGCTCAACAACTGACACACGTTGATTGCGTTACCAAAATGTATTACGTTGTTATCCAGGAGAACACTCATATATTTTTTTCTGTATTAAAAAATTATTTGCAAATATATTTCAGCTTCGTCCCTAAAGTCGAACGACTCAGTTGGGTGGTAATACTTTGACCTCCAATATTACTCCCATACCAACAATATTACTCCCACACCAACAATATTACTCCCACACCCACAATATTACTCCCACACCAACAATATTACTCCCACACCCACAATATTACTCCCACACCTCCAATATTGCTCCCACACCTCCAATATTACTCCCACACCAACAATATTACTCCCACACCCACAATATTGCTCCCACACCTCCAATATTACTCCCACACTCACAATATTACTCCCACACCCACAATATTACTCCCACATCCACAATATTACTCCCACACCTCCAATATTACTCCCACACCTCCAATATTACTCCCACACCTACAATATTGCTCCCACACCCACAATATTGCTCCCACACCCACAATATTACTCTCACACCTCCAATATTACTCCCACACCCACAATATTGCTCCCACACCCTCAATAATACTCACACCTCCAATATTACTCCCACACCCACAATATTACTCCCACACCTCCAATATTACTCCCACACCCACAATATTACTCCCACACCCACGGTATTCCACAAACACATTACTCCCACACCCACAATATTGCCCCCACACCCACAATATTACTCCCACACCTCCAATATTACTCCCACACCCACAATATTGCCCCCACACCCACAATATTGCCCCCTCACCGGCAATATTACTCCCACACCCACAATATTACTCCCACACCTACAATATTACTCCCACACTCACAATATTACTCCCACACTCACAATATTACTCCCACACCCACAATATTACTCCCATACTCACAATATTACTCCCACACCCACAATATTACTCTCACACCCACAATTTTACTCCCATACCAACAATATTAATCCCACACCCACAATATTACTCCCACACCCACAATAATACTCCCACACCAACAATATTACTCCCACACCCACAATATTACTCCCACACTCACAATATTACTCCCACACCAACAATATTACTCCCACACTCACAATATTACTCCCACACCAACAATATTACTCCCACACCCACAATATTACTCCCATACCAACAATATTACTCCCACACCAACAATATTACTCCCACACCCACAATATTACTCCCACACCAACAATATTACTCCCACACCCACAATATTACTCACACACCTCCAATATTGCTCCCACACCTCCAATATTACTCCCACACCCACAATATTACTCCGACACCCACAATATTGCTCCCACATCTCCAATATTACTCCCACACCCACAATATTACTCCCACACCCTCAATATTACTCCCACACCCACAATATTACTCCCACACCTCCAATATTACTCCCACACCTACAATATTGCTCCCACACCCACAATATTGCTCCCACATCCACAATATTACTCTCACACCTCCAATATTACTCCCACACCCACATTACTCCCACACCCACAATATTGCTCCCACACCCACAATATTACTCTCACACCTCCAATATTACTCCCACACCCACAATATTACTCCCACACCTCCAATATTACTCCCACACCCACAATATTACTCCCACACCCACAATATTACTCCCACACCCACGGTATTTCACAAACACAATATTACTCCCACACCCACAATATTGCCCCCACACCCACAATATTACTCCCACACCTCTAATATTACTCCCACACCCACAATATTGCCCCCACACCCACAATATTGCCAACGCACCCGCAATATTACTCCCACACCCACAATATTACTCCCACACCCACAATATTACTCCCACACTCACAATATTACTCCCACACCCATAATATTACTCTCACACCCACAATTTTACTCCCATACCAACAATATTACTCCCACACCCACAATATTACTCCCACACTCACAATATTACTCCCACACTCACAGTATTACTCCCACACCAACAATATTACTCCCACACCAACAATATTACTCCCACACCAACAATATTACTCCCACACTCACAATATTACTCCCACACCAACAATATTACTCACTCACAATATTACTCCCACACCAACAATATTACTCCCACACTCACAATATTACTCCCACACCAACAATATTACTCCTATACCAACAATATTACTCCCACACCCACAATATTACTCCCACACCCACAATATTACTCCCTCACCCACAATATTACTCCCACACCCACAATATTACTCCCACAATATTACTCCCACACCCACAATATTACTCCCACAATATTACTCCCACACCCACAATATTACTCCCACACCCACAATATTACTCCCACATCCACAATATTACTCCCATACCAACAATATTACTCCCATACCAACAATATTACTCCCACATCCTTGATATCACTTCCACTCCACCACTGTTTCTTGCACGCCTCAATGTTACCCCTCCCACCTTAACACTGCCTCTCCCACCTTAACACTGCCTCTCCCACCTTAACACTGCCCTCTCACCTACAACTTACTACCCCCTCCCTCTATATTACTCTCCACCCTGACTGTCTCCTATTAACAAGGCACTGTATAATCCCTAAGGATTTAGCACTTCCTATAAATATAACAATAAGAACCATCTTCTTTTGTCCCTGTGATATATTGGAAGGATATTACAACATAATGACGACAGGTTCAATGGATTTCTATTGAAGAGGAAAATATTTTTTTGTGTAAAAGATGTGTGTCTTTGTAATATACACTGTATTTTTATTACTCTCGTACGTCATTACCATCACGTACGAGAGTGAAACTTATGACGACGTTTCGGTCCAACTTGGTCCATTAACTAGTTACAGGACTCTTTTTTTTTAATTCAGTAAACACAGTATATATCACCTCATCATCTGAATATGTGACAAAACGTTTATAGTGCTTGTCCAGCATTGTTTTTTTTTTTTACAGTTGTGGCTTTTTGTTCAGGCTGATTACAATGGTGATGAGGAGGTTTTTATATATTTCCTTGTGGCCGTTTTCAGTGTTTACTCTCACTCTCCAAAACCCTAATTTCTTCGCTGTCACGACACAACAGCCTACGTTGTCAGTCCTCCATATATACTACTGTCGTCTTAAACTTTACCAGCAGGAATGAGTTCCTCACTGATGCATCTGTTTTTTTTTTCTTAATAATTTATCTAGAGACCTTCGTCTGTCCTAAGTAAGTTTATTCAGATATTCACAAATAAAGTTACATAAACCATACCACGGGTGGGGTTAGAACCCGCGATCAGAGAGTCTCAAAACTCCAGACCGACGCGTTACAGTTAGTTACATAGATTATCATACATAGCAGCATATGTGTAGAGAACCTAGGATAACCCAATAAAGTCAGCGTGACTTATTTCCATTGGGGTCCTTTTAATATCTTATTATTATACTATAAAGGAAATAGCCTGTGTGTCGTTACATTATTAAAAACTCGACAAGGTACTGTGTAGATTATCCATTGGTAAATTTAAAATCAAGTTATGCAAATCTTAGTTTCTGAAAAAGCAGATTGAGAATCTGGGGCAAGTGATAACCCATAATGATTTTAAGAGTCAAAAAATCGGTGCAGTTTGGCAGATCCTTACGCCCATGTCTGTAGATGTAGTCAGTTTTGATGTAAGTGGTCTAGAAAAGCGACATGTTGAAGATTGAGACACTTGTGTAACGTTTTGGAATCCTTACTGTATAAACGTTTCGCCAATCAGTGGCATCTCCAGTCTATTACAGAGATGAACGGTGAGAGATGAGGAGGGGTTTGAGGTAATCAGTCCCTCAGTCTGGAGTCGACTGTTCTTCTCTGTATGGACCGAAGAAGCCACGTTTCCGTAGTACGTTTTGTCATTATTCTAGGGGGATTCTACAAACCATTCATTGCCATTTTTTCTACATCTACTGCTCCACTCAGCTCCTTAACAATAATTTCCAATTTAGATGGACCAGCAGCCAAGAAAAAGCATTTTCGAGTCAAGATTGTGTTAACATCAGCACCTGTGCTAAAACTCCCTGACTTTTCCAAAACAAAATTCCCAAACTACTTATGTGAGCCAACTTTGTGCTGGTCAAGTCTTCTTCACAAGAGTTCAATCGTAATAGCAACAGCCTATGCTAGAAAAGTAAATACTTGGCAGGAAAAGATTTTTTCCGCCACAGAATTATTTTATGATGACAAATACCTCTGCCACAATTTGGGTTCTAGGTCACTTTTGAAATATCATCTACATGTAACCCATCAAGATTTATACGTTTCATTTGTCTTTGCTGTCTTGATTCCAATACCAATTCCACACATTTACAATATCTGTCACATTGCTTCACCCTATCATATGCTCTTTATAAATACATGAATGCAACAATAAATTTCTTATCTTTATCTAAGTAATGTTCACTTATATGCTTTAAAGTAAACACGTTTACATATCCCCTACTCTTTCTAAATCCTCTCTGTTCCTCTTTAATCCTACTTTCTTTCTTACCCTTAATTCTTTCAATAATAATTGTACCATTCACTTTGCCTAACATACTTAACATACTTGCTGCAATTCTTACACTCACTGTTGTCCTTTTTTATCCTATACAAAAGAACAATACACTCTAAAACTATGTCCCCACCTGCTTATAACATTTCTCTTAACCCCATTTATCCCAGCTGCTTTACCCCATTTCTACCGCTGCTCGCTGCCTCACGCTCCTCCCCCCACACACATCTAGCTCTTCCTCACTCCTACGGTGTGTTATACCTCCCTGCCCAATTCATGAAATCACTGTCTCCCTTACGTTATCACTATTTAACAGCTCCTCAACATAGTCCTTTCATCTTTCCAGTACGTCCACGTCCCCATATATATCTCTGCTTTTCTTCTTAACTGGTTTTTTTTAGAGAAATGTTAAGTGTAATGGCAACAATTACACAGATGTCCAGGTGGAGATAATGAGAAGTGGGTTTTTAATGCACGATTTACTTCTCGCGTAAAAAAATAAACCATTCTTTCACCTTCATCAGCGTAAGAAGTGCTCACGTTTTACTTGAAATGTCCTTCTTAATCTCGTTATTGATTAGGGTTTTATTAAGCAATGGGCGTCCAGGGTACTATGGATTGATCAGTACCCTGAGTGGCCTTGGCAACGATGGGGAGGGGGGAGGGGAAGAGCAAGATAAAAACCTCTTTAAAATTAGATAAACCAGCAATGTGTTGCCATCACTCATAGTTGTATTGTGGAAACACCCACAGTGTGGAGCTTCCCTATTCTGTATGTTGTTACATCATTAGAACACAGTGTTCTACCTATAGTTAAACAGTGAGAATACCAACAATGTATATCAGTCTTATTCTAGATTATTATTGATGGGACATCAACAGAATGTGACAACCCAGTTTCTACAATAGTTTTATTGTGGCAACAAAGGATAATTATGTTTCCTTGTCATTTTCTATCAGATGGGACTTCACATTTACGAAACACCGAACCCTGACAGCCAAAGCTGAAAGAAATTAATTGAATGATGAGGTCAGTGTCATATTTTTTTAAGTTCAGTAGCTGCTGGAGTATTAAAAGTTTCTTTCTTGGGAATTATCGTCTCACTGGGCAGTTTATCCCACCCGTCAGGAGGACGGAGGAGTAGTGAGGGAAAAGTTGTTAGTAAGTCAGAAGTGAAGGAAGGTGAGGCACTAGTACCACACCGGTCTGCTGAAGCATTCTTGCATGTACACTCATAAAAAGTGTGAGTTACCTGCACTCTTAGCAGGTGTATATTTGACAAGCAGTCCTAGCAGCTGTGTATGGGACGAACAGTCCTAGTAGGTGTGTGTTTGACTAGCAGTTATAGCAGCTCTGTAGAGGGTAGAATTGATTAAAAAAGGGAGAAATAATGAGAAAAAAAGTATAGAAAGCAAAGTAATTCATGAACCTTTATAAGCCTTTATACTTTTGGGATTATGTTTGTTCGCCTCATGGTGAGATCAACACACACTTGCCACTGTCAAGGTGGAGGCATCTTATGGTGAGAACAACACACTCTTGCCTCTTTAAGTGGGGCTCCTTGCCGAGGTAAAGAGGCTATCGGTCTGAGGAATTGGACCTCTTGGTTTTCTTCCTCAGACCGAACCTAATTACCCCCCAATCCCCCCTCCCCTATCCCATCTTCCCCATTCTCCTTTTATTCCTTTCCTCGTCCTCCTCCTCCTCATCCTTCCCTTATTCCCTTCCCATTTTTACCCTGGGAGCTTCTCTCCACAGGCATTCTGGTTCCTAGGTAGGGGGAAGGGTACCGTGGTCCATCCCATTCTGTTGAGGTCCTTGGCGGTGGTGTACTTTGCCGTGGAATCTGGATCGCCTGGGGATGTCCCGATCCCTCTCCGGTCTTCCGGGGGGTGGCTTTGGGTATCTTTCGGGCGACGGGTGTATCTCTGAAGGCCACCTTTCGGATTCCGGGGGTGGTGGTCGAAGGAGGTATGCTTTGTGGCGGGTATCCAGCCACCCTCTTTTTTGTCCGCCGAGGTGGCTTGGTGGATGTGAGGTTGCTATCCCGGATTGCTGGTTTACTGGCATGAAGGGTAGGGTATAGCACGGGTTCTATGCCGCATCTGCACTACTTGCGGTGTTGAGGTCCTCTTGGGCGCGGAGGGGGATTTACGCCCCTTTCATTCCTCCTAGGAGCTATTCCTCCACGTTTCCCCCTTTTTTTATTCATTTTTTTTATTAAAAACAAAAAGAAAAGTAACCTAACCATGGATGACCCAATCCGTGAACCTACCACCCCCGGGCCCCTTCCTGATACCGCACCTAGTTCTGACCCTACCTCGTTAATGAACCACTCTTCGGACACTTCCAATACCCCTGTACCTCTTGCTGGTGCTGGTTCGTCACCTGCTTCAGGTACTGGGGTTCCGACTGGCCCTTTTGATACGTCTGACTTCTGCGCGGTCAGCAGTACATGACCTTCCAGTTTCATATAGAGGTGTTCCATTCACGGACTATTTTGCGGTCATTGCTACCCACCTTCGCACCCGTTGGCAACAACGCTGGTCTGACCTGCTGAATAACAAACTTCATTCTATTAAACAGGTTATAGGTTTCTGGCCTTCTTCTTGTCACCAATGTCGAGGTTGGGAGACTACACTCTCCCGTCTTCACATCGGCCACACTCGTCTTACTCACGGGTATCTCATGGAGAGGCTCCCTGCCCCTCTCTGTGAGCATTGTCAGGTTCCAGTGTCTGTTCGACATATCCTGTTGGACTGCCCACTCTATCAACGAGCACGCAGAATTTACCTCCAACGTCGTCTTCGCTCTGTTGCCCTTTCTTTACCTTCCCTTCTTGCTGATGGACCCTCCTTTAATCCTGACTCTCTCATTGACTTTTTGACAGCAACTGACTTACTACACACTGAAGATTATACCTCTAGCACCTCCCTCAGTCCCTTCTACCTCAATCTCTTGCTACCCTCTATCCCTGCACTATCCACTGTCCTGCTGCACTCCATACCCTACTAATCATCCCTCTCCCTCTTACAACCCATTCTCCCTGCATCCTGCCCTACCCTGCTGCGCTGTATGACCCCTGTGGTTTAGCGCTTCTTTATTATAATAATAATAACAACACACTTTTGCCACTTCCAAGGTGGAGGCATCTTAGTGCTCAGATTTACGTGTTAATGCTGAACATTTTTAAAATAAACACTACTTTCAAAATACTTGATGAGAATATGGATTTACGAAGTGTTTAAATAATATATAAAAGACAAATTGAGATTTGAAAGATCAATACTGGAGCGTGTAGTGCGTGTTTCATGTGGGGAATTCTGAATTACTGTACACATGTTGAGCCACATTGGTTCTCATTGCGGTTATGTGATTTTACATTCCTGTTATCTTCTGAAATTTCAGCTGTTAAGTAAAAAAGAAAAATACCTACAGACGATCAGATAGTTGGCAGGTATGTGTAAATATAATGTTGAAAATTGTTCTCCTTTTGCAGAAGTAACTGATGCAGGTCACAGCTGAAAGCAGTTCTCGACTTCCGAGGAACATTTACTTTCCAGATTGAATTATGATTTGTACGATTATTTTGCCAAATAACTAATAAAATTTTTAAGTTTGCTTCTGCAAATTATGAATTGTAAAACGGCATAACTTAGTTAATACAGAGAAAAAATTAAATTACGATCTCCTTTTGTTGATAACCTGTTTCTTATCTATTCTGCCTCTGATAATTCATGCCCCTGAAAACCCTTGTTATTGATAACTCTTGGTTATTATAACCTTGCTGTTGATACCTATAACCCTGATAACTCCTATACCAGATAACATTTTCTCTCCTATTCTAGCAAACTAGAGAAAATAACTTCACGCAGAGATAGTACAGTAAATACTAGAAAAGTTATTTTAATAGACAAAGACCCATAAACGAGACAAATAATTCATTAGTACCTCCAGTCACCAGATCTCAGGTACCTTCTCTAAACTTCTTGTCAAGAGATACATTAGCATAAATAGTATCACATCCAGTACTTTTAAGGATTCACTAACGAAGAGATACACACACACACACACACATAGGACTAACAACACTGGAGGACAGAAGGGTTAGAGGAGACATGATAACGACATACAAAATACTGCAGGGAATCGACAAGGTAGATAGTGGCAGGATGTTCCAGAGAGGGAATACAGAAACAAGGGGACACAACTGGAAGCTGAAGACTCAGATGAGTCAAAGGGACGTTAGGAAGCATTTCTTCAGCCATAGAGTAGTTAGGAAGTGGAATAGTCTAGCGAACGATACAGTGGAGGCAGGAACCATACATAGTTTTAAGACAAGGTATGATAAAGCTCATGGAGCAGGGAGAGCAGAGACCCAGTAGCGGACAGCGAAGAGGCCCGGAGCTGAGTCTCGACCCCTGCAACCACAATTAGGTGAGTACAATTACGTGAGTACACACACACACACATACAAATCTGACCCAAAGCTGTTGTACAGCCACATCAGGAGAACAACAGTCAAGGACCAGGTAATCAGGCTGAGGAAGGAAGGAGGGGAGATCACAAGAAATGACCGCGAAGTGTGTGAGGAGCTCAACATGAGATTCAAAGAAGTGTTCACAGAGGAAATAGAAGGACCTCCAGAAAGGCGGAGAGGTAGGGTACACCATCAGGTGCTGGACACAATACACACAACTGAGGAGGAAGTGAAGAGGCTACTAATATCTTTATTTACTACAATTACATGTACATGGTATACAGGCCTAGCTGACATCAGTGACATACTACTATATAGAAAGTCCCTTGTTATGCT
Source organism: Cherax destructor (assembly GCA_009830355.1). Lineage (NCBI taxonomy): Eukaryota > Metazoa > Arthropoda > Malacostraca > Decapoda > Parastacidae > Cherax > Cherax destructor. Next base: position 86,418 of record WNWK01004405.1, on the reverse strand, counting down.
GAGCATTTCGACTCACACCAGTCGACTAACACCCAGGTACCCATTTTACTGATAGGGAACATAGACAACAGGTGTACAGAAACACGCCCAATGTTTCTGCCATAGCTGGGAATCGAACCCAGGCCCTCGCCGTGTGAAGCGAGAGCTTTAGCCACCAGACCACCAGAGTGAGCTAGATACCTCAAACGCGATGGGGCCGGATAACATCTCTCCATGGGTTCTGAGAGAGGGAGCAGAGAAGCTATGTATACCCCTAACAACAATCTTCAACACATCTATTGAAACAGAGCAACTACCTGAGGGATGGAAGACAGCAAATGTAGTTCCAATTTTTAAAAAACGAGACAGGAACGTAGCACTAAACTACAGACCAGTGTCACTGACATGTATAGTATGCAAGGTCATGGAGAAGATCATCAGGAGAAGAGTGGTGGAGCACCTAGAAAGGAATGAGCTTATCAATGACGGCCAACACGGTTTCAGGGACGGGAAATCCTGTCACAAACCTACTGGAGTTCAATGACAGGGTGACAGCAGTAAGACAAGAGAGAGAGGGGTGGGTAGATTGCATATTCGTGGACTGTAAGAAGGCGTTTGACACAGTTCCACACAAGAGATTAGTGCAGAAGCTGGAGGACCAGGCAGGGATAACAGGGAAGGCACTACAATGGATCAGGGAATTCCTGTCAGGAAGACAGCAGCGAGTCATGGTACGTGGCGAGGTGTCAGAGTGGGCGCCGGTGATGAGTGGGGTTCCACAGGGGTCAGTCCTAGGACCGGTGCTGTTTCTGGTATTTGTGAACGACATGACGGAAGGAATAGACTCCGAAGTGTCCCTGTTTGCAGATGATGTGAAGTTGATGAGAAGAATTCAATCGGACGAGGCCCAGGCAGAACTACAAAGGGATCTGGACAGGCTGCAGGCCTGGTCCAGCAATTGGCTCCTGGAGTTCATCCCCACCAAGTCCAAAGTCATGAAGATTGGGGAAGGGCAAAGAAGACCGCAGACGGAGTACGGTCTAGGGGGCCAGAGACTACAAACCTCAATCAAGGAGAAAGATCTTGGGGTGAGTATAACACCAGGCACATCTCCTGAGGCGCACATCAACCAAATAACTGCTGCAGCATATGGGCACCTAGCAAACCAAAGAACAGCATTCCGTCATCTTAATAAAGAATCGTTCAGGACCCTGTACACTGTGTACGTTAGGCCCATACTGGAGTATGCAGCACCAGTTAGGAACCCACACCTAGCCAAACACGTAAAGAAGCTAGAGAAAGTGCAAAGGTTTGCAACAAGACTAATCCCGGAGCTAAGGGGTATGTCCTACGAGGAGAGGTTAAGGGAAATCGACCTGACGACACTGGAGGACAGGAGAGATAGGGTGGACATGATTACGACATATAAGATACTGAGAGGAATTGACAAGGTGGACAGAGACAGAATGTTCCAGAGATGGGACACAGCAACAAGGTGACACAGTTGGAAGTTGAAGACTCAGATGAATCACAGGGATGTTAGGAAGTATTTCTTCAGTCACAGAGTGGTCGGGAAGTGGAATAGTTTGGGAAGCGATGTAGTGGAGGCAGGCTCCATACATAGCTTTAAGAAGAGGTATATAAAGCTCATGGCGAAGGGAGAGTGACCCAGTAGCGGCCAGTGAAGAGGCGGGGCCAGGAGCTATGACTCGACCCCTGCAACCACAACTAGGTGAGTACACACACCACAAAGTTACTATCGCTGGTATCAATACCACACCATGTGAAGAATTAGACACATGTGCAGCATCTGAGTGTATTTACTTTGTAGACGTTTCACCATCCAGTGACTTTATCAATACATGGACATAAAGAACAACAAGGCACAGTACCGTGACTGGAACAATACAAAACAACCCGCACATAGAAGAGAGGAGCTTACGACGACGTTTCGGTCCAACTTGTACCGTGTCTAGTCAGTGGTCTAAGTCGGACGGAAACGTAGTCATAAGTTTCTTTCTGGTATGTGTGGTTTATTGGTGTAGTATAATACCAGGACATAATCTGAAGACTGTAGAAGTATATACAGCAGACAGTGGAAGATAAGGTAATCAGTGCCTCAACGTGCTCCTAGGCTGAGGCACTGATTACCTCGTCCTGCCTCTGATGCTTCTAGTGTCTACTACATTTGTTATTCCTGGATGGAAATAAATGATATAAAATACCGACACAATGGAAAAATAAACACATAAGCAGTATAATGTGATCCTTTATTGACAACGTTTCGCCCACGCAGTGGGCTTTATCGAGTCACAAACAGATCTGTTTGTGACTCGATAAAGCCCACTGTGTGGGCAAAACGTTGTCAATAAAGGATCACATTATGCTGCTTATGTGTTTATTTTTCCATTTGCTATTCCTCTTGTCCTCTCCAATACTGTGGAGAAACCGACCACTTTCTTTCTGACAGACTTAGAGAACACAAAAATAATTGTTAGTCTTGACAAACACTAACAATGCTTTTTTTCTATTATGTTAGAGATCACAGTCATCTTATTAGCTGGTCCTCTGTTAAAAGTGTCTCCCCTTCTAGCTTTCACAGACGCCGTCTTATTGAAACATCCCTTATACACAACTTTCTTAATCTTAGTTCTGGCTTTGTTTCTGTAGATACCTTCCTTTCTCATTACACTGTCAAATGATCCACAAGCTCCATTATACTCGTGGCTTGACCTGATCGTTATCTCCTCTCCTTTCCTCTTCTCCTATCCTATATTTTCTTTGCCTTTCTGTCTTCTGTCCTGGTGGGTTCTGTCCAATGGGGTTTTGTTCCACAGGGATTTTGTCCTATCCGTGTAGGCCAGTAGCTCTCCTACAGTGCTCCTCAGTTCTCTTGTTCCTTACACTGCCTTCATTACCACTACTCTTATTTCTTCGCTAACACTCCACTCTCTGTCCCTTTTCTTCACTACCAGTACTACCTTCATATTGCAACGTCTATCACTGTTGCTCCACTTCTACCGCTACTACTATTACTACTATACTGCCGCGCTGTATAACCCTTGTGGTTTAGCGCTTCTTTTGATTATAATAATACTACTATACTATTATTACTACTGCTACTGCTATTACTACAACTACTATTACTACTACTGATACTACTATCACTACAATATTACTACTACTTGTGGAGGCAGCTACGAACCTCGAAACACTCCTCAATAAACACATTAACACATGTAGGAATGATAACTTGAACAACGCCTGTGTACAACACCGGAATTCCACCAATCACCTCATGAAATTCAACGACGCCCGGCTAGTAATCAGAGCCTAATTTCCGCAGACGTAAATGCCTTGAATCATCATTAATCGCTGTTTCTAACACAAGCAAAATAAAGGCAGCTTCATCATCTCTGAAGTATTAGCAAAGATCCTCCTCAAAACAGTAAACCCTACCATCACATAGTCTCTGCTACACAAGAACACAACAGAGGAGCAACACTGAAACAGACCTTCTTAAATCCAACCACCAACAGAAATATTTGTCTAACCTATTTTTATGGTACCTTTTACTCATGTGCAAGTTGATTGTTCTACCATATTGTATTACTACTACTACTACAACTTATATTACTACTACTACCACAAGTATTACACCTCACTCTAAGCCTATATACACCCTCTGTGTCCATGTATTGTTTGTAACGGCTTCATAAAGCTCCTGGAGAGCGAAACGTTGCCACAATAAAATGTAACATTAGTTGCACTTTTACTTTAAATATTACTACTCCCATTCTCCCTCCCCCGTCCTCTCCCCTCTTGTAAATATTCTGGCTCCCTTCCCTTCGTGTGTCTGTGTGGCTAGTTAATATTTCAGGTCGAATCGAAACGTCGTCATAAGTTTTAATTTTGCTATGCGCGAGTTATGTGTGTATT